>VZSR01001238.1:172009-298205 GCA_013398615.1 Brachypodius melanocephalos | reverse complement strand
AGGGCCGGTCGAGGCTGGTGGTGTATTGTATTGTAGCAGCTCTAAAATTGCTTATTCTTTCCATAAACTATAATAAGCTCCCTGAAAAATAAACCAGAACTGAGCTCACATGGAATCAGAGATGAATGATGCATCCTTGCCAAATCACTCTCAGCAAGCATTGCATTCATGTGATAGCCACATTAACTTTCATGAGATAATTTGCAGATAAATTCCATCAAAAGCTCCAGTATTCAAGCACTCCTAATAATATGAATTTGATTTTTGTACGTTAAAACTGTGATAAAGCCATACTAATTATTTTTAACTATGTCAAGATGAAAATATGTCACTGATGTAATTATGTAAATAATTTAAAGCTGATAAATAATAATGATTCTTTCCACATTGCCTTCAAAGTGCGTATAACTAAATTTAATTTTAAGCAGGATCAAAAAAATAATCACTTGATTCAAACATTCACTACTAATTTTAATCCTAATTCATTTAAAAACAGACCTATTTTTTGCAGACTCTGCAGGGCATTAACTGACATTTTACAAAATGAGTCATTTTGGCAAGGAGAAATATTTTTCAAATAGTGAATCACGACAACCAGAAGGGGTTGTTGAAGAGCTCCAAGGGATCATTGGCAGCTCTGTGAAAGCAGCTCTGTTTAGCAGCAGTTTGGCTTCTCCAGGATGACTGGAAAAGTCGTGGTAACTCTGCTCTCCACACCAGCCAGGACACTGCTCTCTGCTTTCACTGCTGGCAGTGGGCAAGAGAGCTGAAGAAAGTGTGTCCTAAAGCAAAGAAACAGCTTTGTTGAGACATGCTGGAACAGGATAGAGAACACTTTAGATCAGTTTAGTAGTGTAAGAATTGCGAGGTTTACTTTTTTTTTTCTAATCCAGTTTGAAATGGATAGAGTCTGAGCAATCTGCTGGGGACATGGCCCAGGACGCAGAGCCTTACAACAGCAGGGCTGGTTTTGTTGGGGGTTTTCTGTCTAGATCCTCTGCACCTGCTAACCTCCCACCTACTCCTGGGGTAGTAATAACACCCTCCAAAAATGGGAGAGTTTTGGATGTAAATTCCTTTAGTAAAGAACTACCTTTTTGATATATAACTTGAAAGAATTAAACCCAATGGCTAACTGGTTCTGTAGGATATGTTAAGAAAAACTGCATTAATGTATCAGTATTTTTTCTGTAGATCTTAAGCCCCAGTGAGATTATTATAACCATCATGTGCAATAAGTGACTTAATATCACCCATGGGTTTTACCACTTTTTTCTGCAGCTAATTCAATTGCCCAATTTTGCTCACTCAAATCATATGCTCTGTAAGCTAAAGGGTGATCAGGACTCCACCTAAGGGAGTGTACTGTCATTTTGTTGCCTACATGCAGTAAGCCTACATTTGTTACACTTACCAATTTTACCTTTGTTCCCCTTTACCTCCTCAGAGAATCCATCTTAATCAGAACTGGAGACAACTTGCATGCTCTTCTGCTGCACCAGGGACTGCTTCAGCCTGTTTGCAATTTGCTTTGGATAAGTTATTTCTTTTTTTGTCAAAGCCTGATGGAAGAAAAACTTTTAGCCAATATTTAGCTGTGATCACTTTTTCTCCTTCAGGCTGTATTTATGTTCAGATTGAATTGTCTTCACCTTTCTCATTATTTTCTTATAAAGGCATCTGTTTTCTTCAACACCTAGTTACTGCATTTTCACTTAATTATTTGGCCTCAGCAGAGAGGCCTGAATACTTCTCCATCATAACTGACCATTTGTTTCCTAGTGCAGGCTGAGCTTTCATGATTCTATCAAATTGCCTCTGCATCATCTTGTGACAAACTCAATGACATGGCCCTTTTATTATCAATTAACATGAAATATAGCAAAATATTTTGTTCAATCTTCAATGGCATGAGCTAATATTTGCATAGAAAAATCTAACACACTCATTTCATCTCCTTCAGTGTTCAAAGCCCTTCATTGTGTTTTTTGTGTGCGTACCAAGATTAGTGTCTCCCAAATCAGCATCACCCCAGCCTGCCAATCCCTGTGCTCCAGTGGCTAATGAAAATGTTCAGCAAACTCAGTTATGAGACACATACACAAGGAATTCCACTTGCAGCTGCCACCCAACCCCACCCAACTCATTATCAAGCTGCTATAATTCCCATATTCTCCATCTTGACTGTTTTCCACATTTTCCACACTTCGACTGTATCAGATGTTCCAAATCTACAAAATCTGCACTTTTTCTGTTGTGCCAGGCCTGATTCGTCGCTTTTAGCTCTGGAAATTCTGCAGACCTAATCGCTCTTTGCTTGCAGGGTGGTTTGTGCCCTTTTCTTTTTCCACTTGAACCTCTTAGCTCCCAGCACTGGTTCAAACCCCACAATTTTACAGGATCAAACCAGTTTTTCTTTTCTACCTCAACAGGAGTCTGTGTGTTTATTTCAGTCTCCCCCACAGCTTTAGGGGACTGCATAAACAGGAAGAGTTCAGCTCTACACTGCTAGGTTGAGCTGAAATCAAACCCAGCTTTCCCCTTACCATTTAAACTTCTGACTGCTCCCCATGCCATACAAGTATATCAGAACTTAAAACTGCTCTGCAGAACGCAGGGTGAAGGAACTAAAGGGTGTGACAGAAAATAAGATCAACCTTCTTCCCTTATAATACAAACCAACTTTTAATAATAAAAACGTCTCTCAGGTTTTCATGAGAATAACACATACATTTCAGTGTAAAACAGTGCACAGTGTAAATGCCCTTGGACACCCTTCTCTGCATCTCTGCTGTTGCCAGAGGCTGCAGGCATGAGCCAGGATCCTGCCCAGGCTGTTCTGTGGAGCACAACTGCTGGGACACAGCAGGGCCCACACAACGGTTCCTTTTAACTTTGAGCTGTTCCTACGGTTCTTATAGTACTAAGGACATTTGAAATGGAAGATTCAGTGAAGAAACATCCTTTCTTTCTTCAGATAGCAAATGCTGAGTAACTTTTCCAAAATTAACAAAAAGTGCATTGAAATAGAGATCTGCTCATCTGGTTACAGTCCAGAACGGACACCCAGTACCAAATCTATATCCCAAAGCTGGCAGAACATGGGCTGTCCTAGTTCCCTGCAACATGTTGCTGTAGATCAGAGGAAACAGTTAAAAGTAAGAAATAAAAAAAGAGATAAAATCAAAACCAAGTTCCTCCCCCAGAATTATCTCCATCTGTGAGAGAAGAAAACAAATATTAAAAAATTAAAAAACAAGATTCAGAACAAACTGCATCTCCCAACTTGCCATAACAGTTTTGTGTTCAAGAGAAGATTAGAAAAATTAGAGGCCTTCATGTCCAAATGAATACATCCAGTTTTCATTTTTGACTTGCTTTGGATGTTAATAAAATAAAATTAAGGCCAGTAAAAAACAAACGACAACACAAATAAAACCCCCAAAACTTTATTTTCTAAAATATACATTACTGCAAAGCACTCATGGGTTTCCTGACTGGGAGCTGGTTTAAAGGAGGCTGTGGAGGAAGAGGAATGGGGAGTTTCTTGTACACCTGCCATGTTAGGGAGGGTTGGACATGTTAAGGCACTCACTCCAAAAGAACATTATTTCTGTCCTGAGACTGCTGACATGCTTTGATTAGTTTCAGCCAGTAATTTGGGAAAAACTACAGTGCTTAGGGTAATACTGACAGAATGGAGAACCATTTTTCAAACAAGAAAAAATAAAGAACATTATATACACAATTCCTTTTTTCTTTTAACTTAAAAGCATCCCTAATACATCTTAATAACTGTATTAAAGGCTACTTAAATATTGAAGATTTTAAATAATGTAGATTTTTTCAGTAAACTGGGAGTAGCTGTGTAACTGCCAGTATATTGGTCCCATTTTAAACAATATAATTTTTATTTTAATCTTGTACATATAATAACATGATCGAAAACACATATTATTCCACTCCACATAAATAAGTATAGTTCTTCTGACCTGTTTTAAAAACTACATCTGTTCAAATAACCAGATTATAAGACTGTATTTTTTCTTTGTAATGTTTTCTTAAAAATCCTACACTCCTCTTCACTAGCACTGTATTCCAGAGTACACAATCACAGGGCATTAGTAAAAAGAGTTAATCAAAAACCTGAAAGCTACAGTAAGTAAAATGAAGTAATGATAAGAAGTATTGTGGAATGTATACTCTGCAGCATAGAGAGATTCTCTCACTGGGCTGAAGTGGAAAATGACTCCAGAAGAAATTCTTTATGTTCCTATTTGAATAAACCATAGATTGTGCTATTCTTTGCTCAAAAGTGCAGTTCACTTCATGAAAAAGAGGGGTTTATGAAACTACCGCTAGAGGACATTGACCAAAAACCTTCTGGCAGTTAAATGTGTGCCTGGGGCAGTACAGGGAGAGAGAGGCGTGTCCAGCAGGAATCTGAACCAACCAATTCGTGAATTTCTTGAAGTCTACAACTTTCTGGTGGTTGCACAAACGAGTCACCAGGAGAACTGCGCTTTCTTGAAGAATAATGGTCATTTTCCAGGCATCTGGAGGATGGCAGCAGCATCCATTCTTGCCTGTGGTGTTTGTTTCAAGAATTTCTTCAAGAAGTCAAAGAAATACACGGGTCCTGCATGGGCTCCAGGAGTTCAAAGGCAGATTCCTGATGCCTGGGCCAGCAGGGCCATCTCCTCCAGAGCACAGCAGCACCATCGGGGTCGGTTCGTAGGGTCCTTGGCCAGGGCTCCTGGGAGCCCAGCGCTCTTGTGGGGCTGCCAAGAGGTGCCTCGGACTTCTATAAATCCCCCTCTGCAGGCGGCTGGCACAACCTATAGAGTCTTCAGTGCAGAGGAAGAGGAGGGAATTAATGATCATAGGGATAATAACCACATTACTGGAATCATGGATGAGGCAGAGCAGCTTCTTTGCTATTCTGCAAGCTTTAGAGGTAATGACATATCAAGAATGTTCCTATTTTTTATTTTAGTAATTGCAATATTAGAAGTGCCACTAGCCATGTGTTAACTAAAGTATTTACAGTCACTGTTTACGATATTATTTGAGACTCTCCATCACTTCTTCTTAATTTTGGCTCAGTTTGGTTCTCCAACAGACCCTTTTCTCTTTTTTTATTTCTTTTGGTTTTAAAGCCAGTTCATCACTTTTCCTGAACAAGAGAAGTTCTCCCCTTCATACAGGCTGGGATACCAAACACATAAAAGAACGTATCTGTTTGTTGACGTGCTTGAACAAATCTTAGAATTAATAGTCATCCTTTCAGAGAAATTTTTTTACTCACAAGATTATCAAATTGAGAATAGTGGTTAAACCTCAGCACGTGTTGACTTGTCATTCATGTACGACTTTGTGAGCTTTTTTTGGGGCTTTTTCTTCTTTACATCAGAATAAAATGAAGTCTTTCACAACTTTCAAGACAGCTATTACAGATTTGTGCTAGGAAATATAATCCTGGGAGTTAATTCACCAGATCTCCATTTAACTTTGCTCAGTTTTATTTCGCATTATGATGGAACGGAGTAGGAACACACATATCTGAGCTTTATCGCCCTAACATAAACCAAAGTAAATAGTTCTGGAATTTATCATTGTGATTTAGAGTGTACTCAAAAGAAAAAAAGTCTCATCCCATGATTTGTTTTTAAAACTGCTTCTTTTTGAAGGT
Source organism: Brachypodius melanocephalos (assembly GCA_013398615.1). Taxonomy (NCBI): domain Eukaryota; kingdom Metazoa; phylum Chordata; class Aves; order Passeriformes; family Pycnonotidae; genus Brachypodius; species Brachypodius melanocephalos. The sequence goes on along the minus strand of VZSR01001238.1, from coordinate 292,513 downwards.
AACGTGGTTATGGCAATAACAATGGAGCCAAAGTAATGTATGGCCATTAATAATGCAAAATAACTACACTGCCAAAACACTGATGGGATGGCACCCGGGCCATGGTGCAGGAGTCAACACCATTGTTTTGTTTGTTTTTGAAATAGCAATTACAATCCAACAGAAGGATAAGGTTCTAAATGCAAAATTCTACTCTTTGTAACATGTCTGAGAAAATGAACCCAGACTGTTAGATGAAGCATCACCACAGTCTCTAAAGTTTAAAATCATTTTCTATAAACATTTTGAGGACAGATAGGAGAGAAAAAAGAAAAATTAAAAGAGGGACTAATTCAGACTACCTCAGAAGTCTGCATGGGTGAATAAGGTATCAGTGTTTAAGGGAGTCTTCTTAACACTGAACCAGTGTGCTCTTTGGAGGCCTCAGGCACCAGCAAACACACTTGTTCTGTCTGAAGATATAGCACAGACTGTGCTGGACCTTTTCTGATACTGATTTTTGTGGGCCAGAACTGTTTTGCCCTCATGTAAACAATACCATTAACAATAGCAGAAGCAGAAGTTTCTCTGGCATTTGTACAGACAGACTCTGTATGTATTGTCATCTAAACCATGACAAATTGTTACTGCCTTTGTGGGAAAATGCCGTGTTACAGTTTATTAAAGAACCTCTCTGAGAGGTGAAATTGGAAGAAACTGACCCAAGATACTTCACTTAAAAGTAAAGGTATTATTCTCTAGTAGAGAGAGATGAACATCTCTATCTCCTATTAGGTGCAGTAGGATTCACAAATGTACAGTGCTTTCCAAAGCTGCCTTCTAGACAAACCCATATATAACCATGGGCAACTGAGGTTCCTTAGGGCTGCATTACTGTGTGGTTACTCTGACTGCAAGTGCTTGCTCTTAAACCTGCTCTGCCAGAACTAAACCATCAGACTCTTGTAAGCACACTACTGTACTATCTTTGCATATCTGCAGTCAAATTTGCTGTTCAGGAATTTTCCTTTGTAAACATCACTAACTTTGCCAACTCATAGAATCAGTCCAAAAAAGATCAGCTATGTTTGATTCAGAAATTGTAGAAATCCTTGAATCTGATGATCTGCAAATCATAAGCAGCAAAACTGATTAATCTACAATGTGTACTTAGTTTAGTACAGGGAGAAAAAAAAATTCTTTTTCCTTTTTTTTTTTCCCCCCCGGTATTGCTATTAAGATCATCGTTGGTTATAGCAGGAACACCACAACTGTTACAGAAACAAAATCAGCACTCAGAGAAAATGTATAATACGTAATAACCTACCGAGGTGCATGCTGTGGCATTTGGTCCATCACTTTTAGATTCTTGGCAGAGATTTCAACCCTTGGTCCCTGTGGAAACAGAATTTATGGTACCAACAGTACTGATAAAGCAAATGATCCTTAGGAAAAAACACAGTGGGAGTATGGTTCCTATTTGAGAATCCATTAACTACTTCTAAAAGAATTGGAATCCATTGGGTGGATACAATTATCATCTGTGTTTACTTAAAAGATAAATTAGTCCCCAAGCACTTTACAAGCACTGCTGTCTAGCACTAGGTAATTTCTGCTGTTTTAACACTATGATTGAGACTTGGGTTTTTTCTGTACAGAAATTGTCTTAAATATGCGGCACATTCTCTCTTTTCTAACTGTCAAGACACACACAGTACACACTGGAGCATAGATTTGAATTGCTGTAGGGGCTGTACACGCAAAAATTCATTTGTTCCTGTCACACACATGTGTAGTCACTTAGCCATTAGTAGAAGCTGGGACATGTAGGTTTGCAGTGCACAAAGCACCGTGCCACAGCAGAATAAACTGGTGTTGGCCCCTCGGTGTTACCGGGCGAGGGTGGGCGCAGCAGACACAGGCAGACACTCACCTGCTTCCGCATGATGTCTGTAGCTTGCATGATGCACTTGGGCAGGAGCCCGTGGCTGCGGGCCAGGATGGCTGCTTGCTCCAGAGACACACTCAGCGTACTCCTGAACCAGGGAACCACAGAGCAGAGCTTAAAAATTATCAACAGGCAACTGCAGGACACTTCCCTCTTATGCGTTGCTTCTGGTTAGCTATTTGCTTTTATTTACTTCTTTAGATTTTCTTACATACAAAACTATTAAATGGCCTCAGTCTTGTTGCTCCTGGATATCGCAATTGTTTGAGTCTCTGGCATCATTCCTACAAGGCTGTGTGTCACTGCTCTTCTGCATTGATTCATTTTAAAGAGATTCACAAATTTATCTTTTCTTTTGAGACACTGACAGAACAGTGGTGTGTTTCAAAATGAATGTCTGCACATACCAAGATTCTAAAGCTATTTTTGAGCAACTTCCTACATTTTCAGTGCGTCTTCAGACTGAAGACAATGTTGACTACAAGTTCTATGCAACGAGATCACGTGGTCAGTTGCATTGGGTGATGAACTGAAACACAAAATCTTTTGTGTCAATATTACTTATTAACAAGAGTATTAAAAGTTACAACTTACTCTGAAGTAAAGAGGTCAGCAGATTTAGGTCGCTATTACATTCCCTTAAAATTGACCTTATTTTGCTTTGAATATGATCACATGTCTAGAAAGGACAGAAGCTGCCATCATAGCAGCAGCACACAGGTTTAACCCTCACTCACCTCTGCATCCCAGTGGCGCACATGATGATCTGACAGGCTCCCAGTCGGTAACAGAGCTCCGAGGAGATGGGCAGCAGGCCAGCTCCTGATGAGGCACTGCTGGAACAGCCTGACTGCATTGCCTTTGTACTAGTGAAAGACTTCAGCAGCCTGCAAAGCTCATCCATTGCATTGATAGGACGAATAAGCTAAACAAAGCAATACAAAACCAATCAGTAGCATCTTAACACCTTCAAGCGATAAAGACATTTACAAGTCTTTATCCTATTGTCGAAGCACTGTATCCTACACCAGAGTAACAACTGTTTACAATATATATGAACTTTGGAAGTGGCAAAATAAAATTACTTAGGCTTGGGACAATTTTTTATCACAAATCCTGCAGATTGTTTAAAATGTGTATTACAATCGCAAAGATGTTCCCTGCAGTAGCATTTTAATGCTTTACATGCACATATCCACGTGTCACCTGCCCAGTTAGACAGACTGCCTATACCTGAGATGCTGGGCAGCACTATTTTCTTGTTTTCTCTGCAACGAAGAGTACAAAATGAACAAAGCGTAACTTGCAAATTGAACATTTGTTAATTTTCATGCGTCTCTGGGAAAGGAAAATGAGCCCATTCTGTCTGGCATCAGACACCGTGTGCAGCAAGGGCAGGCAGGGTCACACAGAGTCTCCTTAGTGCTGCAGCGAAGGGGGTTTGTGTCTACCCAGGTTCTGCACATTTTCTTCTCAACGAAAGACCTGTAGCCAAGCTTCAGAGAAGTTGGGAATATATTAAAATGCTGTTTAGGTTTGTATGGATCTGCCATACAGGTATCTCACAACTGGAATTTTAGAGATATTGAAATAATACTTTTATGAGAGAATTTATTGCAGAAATAAACACAGAAACAATACCTGGTCAATCTTCACTGCAGTAGTATTGGAATCAGTGGGCAAGTTTGATCTCTCTAGGTAAAATGTCCTGCAAAAAGGCCAGCAGGTACTACATTAGTCGGGTTTGTCCCACTTCAAGCACATACATGTATACAATCTTGTATAAAACAGCTGAGAAAGCTGTGCTAAAAATCTTGCATTTGAAGATCTGCTTCCTTTTTGAACCATCGTGATTGCAGTAATTTACAGAGTCTGTACTAACATACTCCAAATCCTCATTAAGAAAAATATAATTCTAGCTCTGCACAAAATTCTGAGGTCAAATCGGCATTCCTCCTGAATGGGTTAAACTGCTGGAAGAAAATTACCAAGTTTCCCACACAATGAGAATCTCCAAAAATCCTATTTGTGCAAAAACCGCATAAGGAGCAAAACATCTTTTTCATTAAATTTTAAGGCCCTTAGCAAGGAGTGCGCTGAAATTTTCAACGTTTTTTAAGGCAAAGCAGAAGTACAAAATACCTGAGTTTACGGTAGTATTGCTGCACTTTTTCCAGTGAAATGCCATTAATTTGCTGTGGGAGGTCTTCTAGAGATGAACCACCTGGTTGTGACTGCCCCTCTGTACTCTCCAGAGCTGAAGAAGAAAACACTTTACTAAAGCTATGGTATTAGTGGTTTTTAGAAAATTCGTTTATTTATCTCTGTATCATCTCATTGCTCAGCAGATGACTGTTGGATCAGGTAAAGGCTGATTCTATTATTCTATAACTTTAATGCTTTTCCCAGTACAGTAGTAGTAGTAGTAGTATCACAGAGGTGAGCTTCACAGAAAGTTCTGTCTGACAGCAATTACTCCCCATTAATGGTCCCTTGAAAGGAAGGTCCTGTGGTGTATTCTGGTGTGAATATATCAAGCCAATTTCTAGCTCAGATGACTCTGTCACAGTGTTGGCTTTTTAAAACGCTTCTCTGCAGCCTGGGCACATCTCCTGATCCTACATTAGATCAAACTATCCATGTAGTTGACTATAATGTCTCTATGGCTGAGGCATAAAAAAGCCCCAAACCAGCACATCTTGTTCTCATGATTGTGTCTAACTCTAAAGTCTAGCACCCCCCAGGGCTTCCTAAAATAGAGATATCTGCTTCCTAAGTGAGCCTGTAGGTCTCAGCTGCTTTTTTAAAGAGCTTCATGGTCATTCTTTATTTTAAATCTTTCAAAATCAGTAGTTAGCTTATTTTTCTCAAGAAAACTTTTTATAGACACCTTTTGTAAAGAGCACTGTGTGCAGTTTCAAGGTTCCCCCGTTCTGAAACCGAGCAGGCAGTTTGGAGAAGTAGTAGCTGTCAAGAGAAAAGATAACCTTCAAGGCCTGACGACTTCCTTCGATGTGGTAGAAGACACGAGTATCTGGAGAAATAAAGATAAAACATTTGCTGCTTTACCACAGCACTGCTATCTGAGTTTGTTAGATTACCTAATGACGTATCACATTCTCCACCATAGGGCAAATAAGGGAGAGCCTTTATGGAGAGAATGTAGGCTCTGAAATCTTATACTTAAAAGAGCATAGTTAGTGTGACCTAGAATGTTTGATCCAAATACAGTAAATATGGTTAATAATTAGAATCCCCAGTTGTTTCCTGGCATTTCATAGCCAGTAGACATGAAGAGAGAGATCTGGCAGGGTAAGACACTGGACAGGGAAACACTGGGAATACACTAGAGGGAGAGTGGTGCTAATTCTCTGCCCCATCTCCTCCCCCTCACGGAATCACACAGATAATCACACTGGACAGGTCACAGCTGCACAGCACAGAACACACCCCACCATTCCATGGTGTCAGTCCTGCTTTAGGGGCTGTGTGCTTGGCAGGGGAAGCTGAGGGAACACAGCAGTGCTTCAGAGAAGCTGCCCAGTGCTCTCCAGGTGTGACATGGTCTCTTAGATTTATGATCAGAGAGGATATTAATCCACAGAACATACAAAAAAAAAAGTGCCTCAAAGAAACAGAGAATACTCACTTGCTACAAGATCTTCATCCAGCTGCTTGAAAAAAAAGGCAACTTTGTCTATTTCAGCCAGAGTGACCTGGATGTCTTCCAGCATGGTGCGCTCCTCCTTCTGTAGAGCAAGGCCACAGACACAAATAGGTTACTGTCTACCACATGAGTGACAGGAAGGTACAGGAAGGTTGTTATGGGCATGTTTTGGTTCAGGAAACCTAAAGGAGAGTGCAGAGCTTTCCATTAACTCCATCCCAGCCAGAAAATCACTAACAGCTTTTTAACTGTGATACAACTTTAACCATCCTTTGCTTAGATGTCATTTGATGTGATTCCCAAGTAGAGAGGTTTAAGAATTGAGTAAGTCTTTCTCCAAACTTTATACCTACAAATGTGAAGAACAGCTGATCAGTTACTGCAAGATGAATACTGATACATTCTGTGCAATGCAAACAAATAGCAGTTACATGCATAGACAGTTTGGATTGTATTTTATAAAAAACCTCCACACTCAATCTACAATGTCTACAAGGTAGAGAAAAGAACCTCCCTTCTCCATAATGTCAGAGCTACTTGTCTGGTTTATGCCTCTTTTCTTAGCATTTCTAGAGTTTCAGCAGCTGATCTCCTGTGGCTCACCTGTTCTTTAGGTGTGGAGGAACTACGCAAGCTCAGCTCCTGTCCTTAGACATGGTGCCTCAAGCCCCAGCACCACAAATCTGAGAGAGACACTGCGCTCTGTTTGTCTGAACTCCTGCAATACTCAAAACTTCTTCACCCATTTGGGAGATGCATGTCCTCACCAGGGGATGGCAGGGGATACTCATGCCACCAACAGCTGGGCACTAAAACCTCTCTAAATGCAGCAGCATTGCTCCAAATATGAAAGCTGACTGTTTTCTGTAGTGTTCTGGTGTGACAATGGGTCCAGCATTTGTGAAGAGGTGAGTATGACCAGATAGGGGATATGGCACTCGGTTGTCAGCTGTGGAAATCTCCAGAGTTTGCAGTACTGAGAGTCTGAAGATGCTGCGGAAATGCAGGTAAGAGGTTCAACAACTCTGCCTGTGCTGAGTGGTACAGAATCACACAGGCAAATGTAAGCAGACCTGAAGATACCACAATTCTTCATCTTACCACGGCAGGGGAGAGAAGAGACTGGTAGTTCAGTAAAACTCCAGTGGCTGCTATCTGTTCCAGCCATTTTCTGCTGGCATCTCTGCTGCTCTCTTCATATTCCCCATTGTTGTTGTACCGATAGTTGAGAGCAGCCAGTAACTGCTCTGAAAATGTGCAAATAGCAGCCACAAGAGACTGAGAGAAGATGGAATCACGTCTCAGCTGCAGCTCAGTATCTGCAGAGAAGGGGAGAGAAGCATAAAGAAGTGATGAATATACTCATCTTCCTTCCCACTGCCAGCAAAGTAGCCTGTGTGCGTGTGTGCACGCACATGACATTCGGCTTCTGCTGCAGCTTTGCAGCTTTCTACTGAAGCTATCTGACTTCACAGGTAACCTCTCCTTGCTGTGTGACCTGTGTGGATAGATAGAGACAGCACAGCTGGCACACGGGCATGTTGTGAAATTTTCTAGTCCAACTGACTGTTCCTTACTCCCTCTGCGATCTGCATGCTCCTTCTGACTGGAAAGAACCTAACCACTGGAAAGTAACTCCTTAGTTACAGGCATACCTGGACTGATTCCCTTCTGTTTACAGGAGTAAGAGAATTATTTAAAGAAGGTCTCTGCCATTACTTCTCTCCTGGGCTATTAGAGATTAATCTTGCTCCATCCATCTGTATTTTGTGGGCTTCCCATATGCCTAATGCATTAACTGGGCCCATCCATATGGTACCAATTGATTTGTTTCTTGGGAGAATTTCCCCTGCATTACTTTTGCTTCCAGTCTGCCTGCCAGGCAGCCACATGCCAGTCAAATCAATCTTGTCATGCTTCAGGGGATTGCAGGCTATAGAGGCACATGAATAAGTAAAGAGTTACCTCTCAGGTGCCCCCAGCATCTCCAGCAGGCTCTGCAGTGCTGCAGCAGCCTCTCATTGGCAAGGCACCGTTCCCCAGGGAAAGAAGCTGAAGACATCAGCCAGAGGCTTTGAAGAGTCAGGATTATTTTTATAAGCACTAAGCACAATAGACTGACTAACACACTCCAGGCCCTGGGCCATATTCTCAGCTTAAGGGCAACCATCCTTCTTCCCAGTGGATGTTCATGGAAATGCTGCAGGAGATGGGGCACACATAGAGAGACACTTTGGGAAATATTTTATCTGCTATCAAAACCCAGCCTTGATGGTCAGTAGCCTGGCACACAGCTTGGTTTGGACAGACTCACAGACCAGCCTTGGCAGGAGCTGAGAGATAAGTTACAGCCATACAAATCTCTGATCTTCATTCTATGAAGATTTGAGAAGCAAGTGTGGCACAGTGAAACACCATTTTCCATTTATGTATTATATAATTTTCAAACAAAAGGACATCAAGTAGTGCTACAATTAAAAAAGACTGTGCCCAGGCTCCTTGTGAAGACCTGTCCCTTGCTCTGCAAGCACAATGTTTGGTGCGTGGTAACAGGTTCCTGATGTCCCCAGCGTATTTGGGTTCTCCTTGCACATTTACGGTCTTTGTCTGTACTTGGCTGGAATTTCAGTATGCCTGCTCTGTTTGGAATGATGACAGTGTCCATGGGCTCAAAAATGTTGTGCAATAGATCTCAGTTTTGCAGCATGTTCTCATCACAGCAGGAAGGAGTAAAGGGAAGGAGGGTTCTCCTCCATCTGGCAAGGAGCGTTGTACAAAGGAAAAAATTAAGACAGAAAACCCCTGTCTTAGGGACTTCTTGGGTACATTGTTTTGTAAAAAATGAAAACCTCTTACCTGTGCATTTTAACAAGGCCAAAAGCACCTGGTTCTTCCCATCTAAAAGAGTGAAGAAAAGAAATGCTGTAGTCAGCATGATACCAAAGTAGATGTGATTGCAGCTGGTTAGTAGATTCCTCATTTCCCCCCAAACCCCTGGCACCTGCATGACCATGTCTGTTTATTAGGGTAGCCCTCACTTGCACAGACATGTTCATGACTGAAAAAAACTAAGAATTTTACTGGCTAGATGCTCTGTTAACTACCATGAATTACTGGAAACAAATTGCATTTGCAGATGAATCCCTAAGGAGGTGATTTCTATCCAGTGCTTCACACTGATTTGTAAACATCGGTTTCATCTCCTGTTCCAGTTCAACCACACTGCAGCGGTTTAGGACGTTGTAGTATCTGATTAGCATTCATTTCACAGTTTGGAATATACCAAGCATTTCTCTCTTCATCCTCTAAAAGGGTTTAAAAAGCACAGGGAGATAGATCAGTCTGACATCAATCTGAATGGGATGATGAAATAAAGTAAGGGGGAAAAAGTTCTTTGAAATTGCTGCACAGATGCAATTTTACCATAAAGCAACAGGACTCTGCAAACAATAATATGCTCTACCTGGTCCTCTCTAGAGCCTAGGACAGCCTTACTACAAAATGAGTTAAAATTATGACATCAACTGCTAGACTTCTTTAAGATCTCTTCTCCCTGAAGCTAGTAACAAACATTTCCTTATTTACAGACCTTCCACATGTTTCTGTATGATGTCAACAAGGTTCTTGATGCGCAGTGGAAGGTTCCATGGATCTTCCTGAATGCTGGCTTGAATGTTATTCCGGCACCTAACTGTGATTTCTTCCTTCTGTTTAAATTCTAGAAAACATGGAGTGTGTTAACCATTTAGGAAATGGCACGTAACTAAGAGTGGCTTAGGAGTTATAATGTGAATGCAGATGAAAGCAGAGAGACAGTACCAATAGCAGTAATTGGGAATTCAAAAGGTCCCTAAATAGAAACAATAGAGAGGGCAAAAAAGTATTCCCACATTCTCATTATTAGCAGCCTCCCTGCATTGCTTTCAGGGTTGTGGGGCTGGTTGACATGCACAGTGCAGGGAGCTCTGCCCCATTCACCAGGCAAAGAAGCCCTGCTGCCTCAGCCTTTAATGACCTGCAGGCAGCTCTACCGGGCAGATCCAGAGAGTAAGATCAACTTTTTGGCTGCAACAGTCACATTCTGTAATGATGAGAAGTTCTGAAATACCCTGCTTTCTTTCACCTCATGAAAGCTAACTATTTAAATATAGAGTAGAAATTTTTTTCTCCATGACTTAGCTATGTAGTTAAGTCAAACACCCCACTGTTGGTGATGGAAGCGCATGAGCAGACAGAGAAACAAAAAAATTATGCCAAAAAACTGGACAGGACCAGGAGAGCATTCCAATGACCATCTATCACAAAAAGATGTCTATGGTAGCTATTAAACAAACACTGTGGTCCAGGATTCCAGCTGAGCGTTAGCAGGACTTGTCTGTTCCTCAGTGTGATCAGTTAACTAAAAGACTCTCTCAGGGTAATTAATCTACTTTTAATAAATGAGATTCTGTTTAAGCAAAATAAAAGAAATGTCTGTTATTTCTTCACTTCATTCCAACAGTGCATGGAAAGGCTAACATTCTACATGAATGTGAATGTGTTCAAACAGATGAGTACATATAACAGAAGTTCACAAGAGTTATTTCTGGAGTCAAGAAAAAAAATAGTAGGAAAAGATCTCTAGTTCTAGAGTTTGCCACCATAACTAAAAACCAGAGCCTGTGAGAGATTGAAGTGCTCACCTCCTACAGCACCTGAGCTACAGCAGGAGTAGTAGGGAATATTTTAGTTTTCAAGTGGGAAAGGAAATGCAGCAAATATTTAGAAAATAGAATTCAGTGTATTTCAGGCAGAAAAGAAACCACATCCTGAGCCCCAAAATCATTAAGATCAAAGAGTCATCGTGCTTCCTGAGGAAAAAGAAAATATGGTATCATCTGTTTGCTCTCTATGGGAATCAGTTTTCAAAATAAGTGTTATGCGAGGAGAAGTTTACTCAGGCAATCATCCATCTGAAGAAAAGCAGAGTAAGTCATTAAGCAAACTGAGGGAGAACCTTTGGTGCCTTGAATCTTCAGTGATCAGTCCCTCATCAGCTTATCAGAGCACCCCTTCTCCTCGAATGTGACTGTCCCTACTTTGTACCTTTTCAAATATGTTCACATCAAAGTGGGGATTTCGAAACTTGTGAAAGAGCTGCGAGAATTGAGCAGCATGTAACAAAAGAGGCTTCGGTGTGTTTCAGGAGGAATTTCCATGAAAATGACCTCTTAGAGATACAAAATTTCAGTGGTCAGACATGGTACTAATGCATGACTGTGTAGACTGCAGAGGTAAGGAACTATGTGTGGCCATAGCACATAGGCTTTCACGTTAAGCTCTTACGTCTTGGAAATCACATTATTAAATACAGTCAATCCATTCCTTTACCTTGCAAACTGTGGTCCATGGGAAAGTGCTTGGTTTCCTCAAAGGCCTTGTTTATTCCTGGTCCTTTGAGAAGTGCATTGATTGCATCAACCTAGAATTGAAACATTATTGATCAGTGTCAGTTAGACTTGCAGAAGAAGATCTGAACAGAACTCTTGTGGGAAACTGCTAAAGCCCTTATGCTATCTGTATTTTGGAACGACTGACACACAGCAGTCAGCCTTTGCAGCTATAAACTGGCCTCAAGAGCCTCTCACATTTAATAACAGCATTTTGCACAACCATGATCTATGTGCTGATGAAATAAGAGAATAGCAAACAGCTCTCCAGGATTACACATCATAAACACATCTGCAGGCTAAACTTGTGAGAACCTCCTGGAATCTGCAAATGTAATCCATTTACATCAAACAAAGTATTAGAAGTTAGTCCTTTTTTTCCCTAAAAGCCTTTTTTCTTTTAGTCTCATGCCTTAGGTAGGGCAGGTCAGCCTTGCTTAAATCACAAGGCAACTTTAACAATGCAGACAACAGAGATTCATCAAACTGCCCTATAATACACTTGCTTAGAGTGTACCCCAAAATCTTGATAGTATGCCTTCCTCAAAACATTACTTCATAACATAGTCTAGTACTTCCAATTTCTTGATTGACATTGATAAAGAGAATGCAATTCTGTGTAAGAATAGCACTTTACATACCTGGTTAAAAAGGTGTTCCAGACAGCCATGAAGTTTGTCTTGCTTGTCTAAAGGTATCCTCATATCATTGGGAAGCTCATCTCCTAATACAGGAGAAATGAAAAGCTTTTAATTTACAAACATGATCCATGATGAAGCATGGGCACATCTTCACACTGGTGTGAAGTAAATAATGACTAGTGCTTTATCTCCAATTCTTAGATCAAAATACTCATTATTTTCATATAACGCAAGTATCCAATAATTAAAGAAACTCATCCCTGCCTAATACCTCTCCCATGTTCCAAATTTACTGCAGTTTATTAGAAAAAAGCAAATCTGTATCTTTATGTTCTTGTGATTAGTTTTGAAGAGACCACCAGTGCAAATTCACTATGCAAGTGCTTCTTATCAGCAAAGACCCCTTGGTGCTGCAGAAGGGCTGGAGACACTCACCTGATCCCATCTCATCACTGCCAAGGTAGGAGCTGTTGCTGCGCACGCTGGTGTAGGACAGCACCGAGTCCCGGTTACTGTTACACTCACTGCAGGGAGAGCACAGAGGGGATTGAGCAACAGCTGGCCCCACACCCAGGCACCCACACTGCTGCTCTGCCTTTATTAGCACTGTGTTGCCAACCTAGCTCTGTGAAAATGAAACGGCACTAACTAATGACATGCAGAAGAGCCATTAAGCAAGGACTCTGCTACATGATGCCTTCTTCTATTTGCAGTTAACACTGAACGCTTAATACATCACCCTGCTTCAGTAAATGATGAGAACAGACATCTCTGCTAAACGTTTGCTACCAATTCTCAGGGTATTACAGCATCCAAATCCAGCATATAGGGAGGCTGCAGTAGCACAGATACCGGAGGTGGGAGAGAAAATTTAGGGAATCTAAGCCACTGGAGAATCAGGCACTGCAGATCCTAAAATGAAGCAGAGCAGTCACTACAGTCAGCTCCACACAAACCTTGGTTCATGCACACCTGGAAAATTCTAGAGTGAATCTCCTCTCTTTAAAGTTCACTTTAACTATTCTTACTAAAAGCAATCAAAAGGACTCAAATGGATCTCAGGCTGTCCCCTTCCAATGAAGTGACAATGGCAGTGTCTTTAATGGTACAAGCCAAAAACAAAGCTTAAAAAGTTCTCCAAAAAGTTCTCTCTGCCTCTAATGTAATGACCTCTGATGTCTCTGCCTCTTTTTAACTGAGATGAGAGAAAAATATAAGAGCAACTGAAAGAACCCTAATTGGGATTCTTGCTGTCCTTTCTTAAATCTAGTATCAAAGAAATCTGGATTTTTTTCTCAGGAAGATTAATACTTATGGCAACTACTCTGCAGTACAAACCCTTATGAATTACACCTCCAAATGATCCCAGAAAAAGAAGCATGGCTATTGCAAACACGGTATTTTCTTATCTGCAATTTGCTTGGGTTTGTAGCTAATCAATGCTCTTTTAAATCAAAACCCATAAAAACACATTCCCCCTCGAGTAACTATTATCTGTAATATATGCTTAATTCTCTGCCTCTGTCTAATAAAGAGAAGACAGACTAATGTTTCTCAAATTTATGTGTAGAATTCTGGAACAAGACAAACCCAGAGAGACTGTGCTGCCACTTTGTTACCCAGAATAAATTAGCCTCGATTACAGAAATTTAAACTAGAGGGATACCCTATTAACAGTGAAAGAAATACAGCATGTTTCACTCAGAAAGCTCCAAGATTAAAGTCTCACACAACAGAGATGCCCCAGATCTTAGCACTGCAAGTACTTGTTCTATTTCTTTATTGACTTTGTATTTGCTGTCCTTTGAGGCGATCAATATTCAACGGGACAAGACCCCAAGCACCCAATCTTACTGGCCCTGTCCTGAGCAAAGGACTGCACTGCGCAGGCTCCAGAGAGCCCTTCCAACACAAACTGTTCCCCTTCTGCCATTCTGCAGTCCTGCATGGGTGGCACCTATTGCCACTGGAACGAGTGCCCAACAACAGCAAGTAAAGCATCAGGACGGCAGTGGGGACATTACAGACACAGATCATTCATTCAGGTCCCTGGAATCCTCCCAGCTCTACGGTCTTACTAGAAATGTAAAAATGGCCTGTTAAGGGTGTTAAATTGCAGCAATCAGACAGGGCCACAACTTCTTGTTATCCCACTTACTCTGAAGCTGAATTTCCAAATGTTTCCCCCCAAAACAGAGAGAATTGGGAGTGAGATTTCCTTTGGTAGCAAATATTTCTGGAGAATTAGCAGTCAGTCATATCCCAAAAAGATTTTGAGACACCTGAATAAGCATTTCCATTTGTGCTTTCAAAGGCCCATTAAAAATAAAGAACTCAATGTCCATTTCTGTTTCTCAGGGTCTTAGACTTTCAGGAAAATTGGCTGCAGGACCGAATGTTAATACCAGCTATTATAAGACCAAGCAGTCTGAGAATTCTGCGGTCTGGACTTCTGTAGTTTCTGGCTACAGGATACAGAAAGTCACACTAGACCTATTTATTTTATTTTATTCAGTTTTCTAGAAGCTTTAGTATTTTGGGGAAAGTATTTTTGCTGTGTGTCTTCAGAGTAATAAATATAATGAATACTTAAGTGAAGTGAATACTCCACTAAGTGAATACTAGATAACTGACTGGAAAGCAACCTGTTTGTTAAATCCATACTGGAATCAGAACTTTGAAACTGTATTAGTAAGGTAAAAGCACAGTCTTCAGACTGACCTGTAGGAGTCTCTGAAACTCATTGTGTCATGTCCAGAGTCTTCCTGGTCCTCCTCAGAAACTTTGAAACAGACCTTCTTGATTCCACCATGCTCAGCTTTGTCAGGATCACTCTCTTCTGTTCCCAGGGAAGGTGAGGATGTCTCTTCAGCCGATGGTGGCTCACAGGCACCAGCCTCTGTAGGTTCTGTTATGGTGGACAGAAGTCTGCAGAAGCACAACATAGAGCTCTCAGTCTCACAAATGAACTGCCATGACTAAGGCTAAATGCAGCAATGTGAAATCAGAGCTAACTTGGTAAGCACTTTACACAGACGTAGACCTAACATCTGATCTGAACATGCTCTCAGTTTGAGGCCATTCCTCCTTGTCCTGTCACTCCAGGCCCTCTCTCCATCTTCTTGCAAGCTTCCATCACGTACTGGATGGCCACAAGTAGGTCACCCCAAAGTCTCTTCTCCAGCTTAACAATCCCAATTTTCACAGCCTCTTCTCACAGCAGACCTGCTCTGTCCCTCTGATCATCTCCGTGGCCTCCTCTGGACTCTTTCCCACATCCTTCCTGGCTGGGAACCCCAGAGCTGGAGGCAGCTCTGCAGGTAGGGTCTCACCTGAGCAGGGCAGAGGGGCAGATTCCCCCTGGCCTCACCCGCTGCCTTATGACAGACAAACTCTCAAAGGCTCTTGACAAAAAATAGATTCTTACTTTGGAATATACAGTAAGCAAAGCAGTGGCTGTCAAGTTCAGGTAGACTTTTAGAAGTAAAGGACAATAAAACAAACTCTGGTGGATCTGCCCAGGAGTAGATTTGACACAACCAACAAGAACCCATCATCATACAAGGGCAGATGTGAAGAGGCGGGTAGAGGCTGCCAGCTGGGGCTGACAGCACAATGGGTTTTTGGAGGTTACTGCCCCAGTGTTAGAGGAATTTCTTTCTCCAGTGCATAGAGTTTTGTACTCACTTATTTATCTGAACGACATACTGCTTCATTTCCTTCACTGCAATGTCAAGTTTGTTAAAAAGGTGTAAATAGGAGTCCTGCATCTCCCGATCTTCCTGTTTCAGCAGAAAACTGAGTCCTCTTTCTTCCCAAATTGTTCCTCCATTCTGCTGGCCAAAGCTACCATCAGGATCTCCATCTTCTGGGGCTGGACATCTCCAGGATGGTGCAGCCATAGTGGTGATGCAATGCTGAGTATATGAGACGGGATTTAAGGTACCTACTAAACATTAAAGGATCTAGTTAGTATGGCTCTCCTGACTTTCCCCACTCCATCCCAGTGATGACCATTTAGTATAAGTGGAGTTTTAACAGGAAAAACTAAAATTTCACAGAACTGTTTTAAATAATTACATTCTATGACAAAATCATTCTGAAAAAAAACCCCAAAGAAGTTGGGCTTTTTTTCTGGCCTGCCAACTAGATATTTTGAATTTACTGCAGTTCACAAACTGGCTAAATTATGGAAGTAAAGACCTATGTCCACTCATACAGACAACTTAGAAGCTCTCTAAAAGTATTTGTTGAAAAGTTAATGAATTTGGGCTCTCAGGAGTCAGTCTCTGCTATTATTCCAGCTCTACAGACATTTACACTTACACACACACATACACACACACATAAAGGAATAGGATTCTGTTCTTACAGTAGATAAATTAATTATTTTTCATTTAGAATTGCTGACAGTTTTGGTGCAGTACTTTGCTAATTACCTTAGCTCACATTAAAAATACTTCTACCCAGGCAAGCAGGGCTCCTTTATAGGCCTTAATTTGAATAGCCAATGCCATTGGGAAGGTTGGTTAGTCTACACTTCCATCTTCCAAACATTCCTGCACTCTGACCTTCACAAGGCAATGAATCAGAGTCATCTTACGTGAGATCGTGATAAAGAAATGTTGGAACACAAACAACCAGATTGTAGGAGAAATGCTGCATAGCAGCAATTTATCAGAAAATAGATCTCCTGACAGAGTAGAGACTTCCAACTCCAGCGCATGGAATTTATTTAATAATGAGAGTCTAAAGCAGCATTACAATATGATTGACTTCAGCCTTCCCCCTGAACGAAGCACTAGCATTGCCATCAGTCCCTGATCATTTTTAGTCAGCAAGTCCCCTCTACTAAAGGCAACAGCACCCTGGCCACATAACTACCATGAGGTCATGCCCAAACAGTTTGGCTAGCAAAAACGTGGCACCTGAAGCCCCTTTACACTTAAAGCCATTACATTTTCACAACACAAGAAGGCTGCCATTTAACTATAAAATTTTAAGGAGGAAGAAAGGGTACTGGTAAGACTATGTTTCCTTGGAACTTATATTTGACCTTGCTGAGCAGTGGAAAAACACAACTTTTTATACAGATAAAATCAGTATGACTTGAAAGTTAATTATCACCTTGCTCTGGATCAAGACCAATAATAGAAGGTTTCCGTCCAATGCGAATACTGAACGATCTCCCTGCTGAGGTAGTGCTTTTGGGGTATGATACCTCCATGAGGTTAATATGGCAGTTGGTGGGGCAGAAATCCATGCTGTTGAGGGAATGTGGTTCCATAACGGCTTGTTTGAAGGCTGGGCTCACCTTTGTTTTCAATTCATCTGCAAACTGAGAAATATAAAGTACGTGTGTGCTACTGCACTTTCAAAAAAAATTTGATGCAATACAGACAATTCTTTTCTCTTCCTGTCTCCTATTCCAGAAATCCAGGAATTCAGATTTCTGCTGCAGCTGGAATAACACATTAGAAAACCACTCATAAAACAACAAAGGAAAGCAATTAGCCACACCTCCTACCACTCTCTTTTCAAGCAGCTCAGGTAACTGCACAAAGAAAGCATGCACACTTTGCTTACACCATGATACACTGTCACTGCATTCATGTTAAATAAGACATGCATCAATCTGTTCTCATACTTATTCATTAGTACAGTGGAAATGAATCTGCAATAATATGTTTTAACCCACAGCTCTGACAAGCAGAAAGGAGTGATTTACAGACAATGTATTTTTCACTCCAAACTCGCAATTTGAGTAACTTGCAGAGCTGTTCACATGCCTCAAGGACACCCACCTCAGAAACAATTTGGATTCATTAATAAAGAATACTAAGACCTACTTAATACAATGAAGTATTGTCTCAACACTTCACCAATAACTAGTAGTGTTGTACCTCTTGGTAGCTCGTGAGCCTCCTGCTAATGCTTTCCAGCTTAGTGTCACAGATTTGCCGGAATTCATACTGGGGCATGGTGGCCACAGTACTGCTTAGGGATAGGAGTCTTTCGCAGTTCCTTACAAAATTGCTGTCCTCTGCAGCAAAGGCCTGTAAAATCTAAACAAAAAGACAGGATGTCAGTGAAACGAATCTTGACAGGGAGGGAAAATAGTTTTCTCCCACTCAGTGAGTGGCAAAGCCCCATGGGTGAATAAAAGCTGCCTCCAGAACAAGCTGCCTTTATTACTGCCTGAGAACCACTAATGTTTCTAATCCTCAGGGTCATATAACATTCCTTTAAAATGTTTAGAATCACAGAAGTGGATCAAAATATCCACTGTCCAAGTTACCTGCTCTAGCACGCTTTCAGGGGACATAACAATAACATTACTGGGATGTGACAAATGTTCACTATCAGTTAATTTTTGTCAGAGAGGACCAAGCCACTCAGCACTCTCTGCTGCTTTCCAATAGCAGCAGTTCTACTCAATTCCTGTAGCAACCCATCCAGCCTCTCAGGTGGGAGAAAGCTGCTTGACTTTCTTGCAACGTAAAGCAAATTCCTGCCTGAAAAGATTAATCTTAAATATCAGCAGAGCATATGTTACCAGACAGATAAAAGCAAGAATTTCACAGCTGAGGGTTCCCCTCCATCTGCCTCCACAGCTGAAGTCCTGGAAGCACTTGCTGATTCACCCATACCAAACAAGCTATTGTAAGTCAGTGCATTCTAATGAACAAATCTCTAAGCAGGGCTGAGAAGACCAATGTCAACCTCAACTGAAGAGCCAAGCCTACAGCAGCCAAAATTAAGCTATATTATTGGTTTCCCATTCTGTTTAGGAGCAAAGCTGACCATGTATGGTTTTCAGTACCTTTGCAGTGAGATTGAAGCAACCTTTCGGTTCCACAATTTTCTCCAGGACAAAGGATTTGATTCCTGCACTGCTAACATATTCATACACCACCCCGTGCTCCAGGTGAGTGTTATCCACAGTCAGGCTGATGAGAGGGGTTTCTTCACCAATGACCAGGGGAGACATAACGGTCTGTGGTGTCTGGGCTGGAACCAAAGTAAATCATTAGAGGTGTCTGGCAGCACATGTGAGCACAGAGCTGCCCAGACAAGAGAAACCTGCTGAGAAGAAGCATTGAATGCAAAGACACAACCTTTGGCTCAAGGAGTGTCTTGAACTATGTGCTGCTGGAGACTGAGAGAATATTCTTAGCAAGACAATTGCTGTTGGCCATTAATGGAGACAGAGTTTTAGATAATACACATGCTTCAATCCCCATTCTGATGTTCTTCCATGTATGTGTGCACATATCCGTGCTCAAGACACAACTTCTAGTTCTCTTCAATGATCCTAGCAGAAGCTTCCCTTATGGGAAGGGATGTTAATCTCTGAGTCCTGGTGTCTGCAATAACCCTCTGGAGATGTGAGGGCAGGGATGTGGTGAGGAGATAACATTTTTTACATAAAGCAATTCTGTTGTCACTAGAGACCAGGTTCAAGTTCCAGTCAGACTGAGATTTTCCAGGTAGTTGCTCACACACTTCTACCAGGGCGCTGCTCCACTGTGGAACTCTGCTGTGTGACCATGAATTACAGCAGCACCAGACCCTGCATGGGATCTGCACACATGTGCATCTGTTCCTGAATTGCCAATGGCATTCAGACTCCAGGCTCAAGCCTTTGGATTAAATTTTGCTTTAGTAGTCTCCCTTAACATCTACTTTTCCGAATAAGCCCTCAACATGAAAGCAGAACTGGTTTTTAAACTATGCTTTCATAACTTGGGGGAAATACACCCACACCTTTTCCTGACACAGTGGTTACATGCCTTGAAAACTTGCTTCAGATCTGAGTAATTTAACATCCTAATCTTTAATCAAGAATAACAGAAAATACAGATTATTCTAGGTGGAGCTACTGGCAGACCTTCCCTCTCCATCAGCTACTGCCCATAAATTCATGGTTTGCAGGATTCTAAAAAGGATTTTAAAAATGCTGAGTCTCTTCATTTCCATAACTGGCTGTCTTATAAAGAACAGAGAGTCACAGGTGCATGATTTCTATGTGTATCTCAATCTTTTGTTCCCCTCAACAAACTGCAGCAAAGAAATACTTTCTCTAGCAGACCTCATTCAATTACAAAGTTTTCCTAAGACAAGAGATATTCTACAATAATAATTATACTTTATATTTCTACTGTGGTTTTCCTTCTGAAAGCCCCTGAATTGTCCCTAGGTTTTCCTCTCCCATGAGAATCTTTACCTGATTCCTGTTGGCTGCTTTGAAGAGGTTCCAATTCTGCATGTCCTTCTAGTGCAGAGTCGTCTTTGCTGGAGCCTGGGCGACTGCAATTCAAACATCCAGGGGACGCTGCTTGCCGAACTCTGTCCTCTTCAGCATCTTCATGTGTTCTGTACACCCACTGGTACAACCCCTTTCAAGAGATACAGGTTCAGCTAGGACCTCAAAATGCCCAGTCTCCAAATATTTGGACTACAAAGGTCAATCTGGCCATCAATTCTATATCTTCTAAGTAGGCTGAAATATCAACATTCCCCCAGCTTTTCTCTGAACTTCAGAGAACATAAAATTTAGATCAATAGCTGGGTAAACTTCTGCAGTTAGTAATAGCTAATTTTCAGTACTGTATGCATGAAATGGCTTTCATATTATTTATAGGTGTTTTGCAAATATGGGCAAATGGAATCAGCTCCCCTTAGTGAAAGCAGGACTCTGGCATAGAAGGGAATGAGTCAAAACAAACATGTAGATGTTCTTTTTCTGAATATTTAGTTAAGCACAAAAGCACAGGAAAAGTGGAGAGCGGAAGAAGGGCAGGAATTAATGTACTTCCTTTGAGGTTGTGTGTTCATACCAGGGCTTCCTGCTGCCTGGTCCTATAGGCTGTGAAGTGCTCCAGAACTTCCTTGTAATTTCCATGTATTGCATTATTCCCATTAACTTTCAAAATACACTGCCCTGGATGAAGGCCTACGGCTGCAGCCTCAGAACCTGAAAAATAACAGGAGAGAAGTTAGACAGAAATGCCATCTGCCTATGGACGAGAATACTGGAAAGCTTGCAAAAGCTTTCTGGTTAGAAAAAGTAAGAAGAGCTGAGTCAGTCCTGTCATGCCTTTGCTACTGTTCAGAGAGCTTTGCTGTGGAAGGATAACATGATGTGTCTATCCATCATGTTCTCAGCATTGCTGGGAAAAACAGCAATCTCCTAAATTGCCATTAATTAAATCTCCTAAAATCCTATGATCTAAATGCATTCATGCTAGAAATTGACATTTCTGTGGGAGATCCTTTGGGATTCTTATATGGTTCTCTTAGCCTTATGGTTATGTGAGCTGCAGTATGTAATTCTTGCTTAGGTACACACTGTTATATCTGTTTCAGCCTCTTGCACCTGGAAGACAGAACACTTGCATGTTACACAATCTGCCACAGAAAAAGACTACGATGTCAAATGTAATTTGTCTTTTCCAGGCAAAATCCCGAAAAAGGACAAGCTTCCTAGCTGCAACTTTCAGCTTGTACTCCAAACTGTGAAAAAATGGTTCTAGGTGCTGCTATCAAAGAGTGTAATAAATGTGTGTCCCTGGGAACACCAACTGTGGGTGCTGCCTAAGCTAACCGCACTCAGCTGGAGACGCACATTTATTCTGAAGGAAGGAAGTGGTATACGTCTAAAAGGTCGTATTTTCTGCATCTGCTTAACATAAAGGTTAAAGCTGTGCTTTGCTTGTAACTCAGTTAATATGTCAGGTACAGAAGTAGTAAATATCTCTGTCAAATTGTGTTTGCTCCTTTCAAAAAGATCAAGGAGAGCAGTTGGCCTCTGTCTTATAGTGGTAATTTGTAGCATTATAAGCCTGTGTAAAGGGAGAACTACTCTCCTAGTCTTATGGCATACTTTGTGATGTCCAGATCGTGTTGTGACTTGTCTACCAACCTGCTGATCCTACAGCACCTTCAGTACCCAGTGACCCAAATTGTGGATGACTACAGGCAAAAATATTGAGGAAACAACAGACAGCATTACCCCATAACTTCTCAACCATCTCAGTTTTAGGAGTTGTTTTTCCTCTGTGGCTGTTAAGCTTTACCATAGTAGTCTCAGAAGAAACAAGGGTAGGGTCACTAAGCAAGTCCATTTCTAGCTTGCAAGAGCTAAAGTGATAATGTCTTCTAAAGAGTCCATGGTACTGTGCATTGCAGCATTCAATTTCTTCCACTGTGGAATTAAATTGTTCCTTGTATTGTATGTCATGGGATTAGAGACCCAAGACTCAGTTCATAACAATGATACCAGTTGTCTTAGAATCTGTTTAGACGATAAGCAGCTTGAGGCAGGAAATCTCACACTGTTCTATAGTTATATGACTGTGAGTCTTGCCTATCACAGGTTCTTGTGGTCACTAAATTTGTCAGAACTCGTATAGAACAAGCTGGACAATGAATCCTGGATCTGTCTTTATTGAAATATATTTACGCATACACACATTTTATATATACTGTATATAGGTCTGTCTATTCAGCAGTACTCCCAACTTAAGTGTACCACAGAGTTTCTACTTACCTCTTCCTACGGCGTGAACGTACGGTGGTGCCGCTCCCCGGATCTGAAAGCAAAGTGCTTCAGGACAATCTGGAATTTTAATAATCCTGCAGATAAATCGATGAGAAGAGAAAACATCATTTTAAATTAGGCTGCCAGACTTCTGGGCAGTTCTTAACAGCATCTTTCCTTGGCATTCACAACTGGGTTGGAGGAAAGAAAGCATCCATAGTGTTAACAAATAAATAACAAATAAACAGACCTGAAGAAATATACTCCATCTTCAATCTCCAAGGCAGATGGGAGATTCTATTTGTTAATTAAAATTTGGCACTTCTTAATTCATTACATTTTTAAGTGAATAACACTTAACAGAAACTTTCTAAGACATTTATATTCGCTTCCATTTCTACACAAACTTTAGTGCAGTTATGCTGACATATATACCAGCAGAGGATTTTTTCCAACCAAAAGATTTAAAAAACCAAAACAGACTGGACAAGACATTCTGGACTGGAATTCAGCAACAAATGTTCACTGAGATGTTCAGTTCTATGGCACATTACATTTCAGACGTTCAGTTCTTGGATTACAGAATCTAACAATACACAAGACTATAATAGGGCCAACTCCCATTATAAGAAACAATAACAGACGAAAAACTGTAAGGACTGATATTGTTAGACTCATCCAAAAATAAGCCAAGCTTTAATGGGTGGAGATCATTTTCCTTTGCACATAATGGAGTGTGAGAAGCTTCACACCTGAGAAAGAATGACAATCCTTGTGATTCAGTTTTGTTTGCGCACAAGGAAACCAAAAGTTATCTGCAGTATAAAGAGAACACGTGCCAACCTCTTCCAACAGGGTCATCACCAAAAACAAGCTGTGACTCTTGTACCTCCCATTTCTGTCATGTTTTCCTATTGACTGGCCTCTGCAGAGCAAAGTGTTTACACAGGTTTCACTACAACTGCAGAAGTATTACTTAGTAACTGACATTTGTCAATAATCTTCTCTCTCTGCCCATCTTGGCACTTACTCTTTTGATTTGGTGGCTACCAGGAGCCTAAGTGGCCTTCGTGAGCAGAAGGACTGGGATAAGATGGTTTCCACTTCAGCAAACGGGCGTAGGAATACTAAATCCTCATTGATGGAATAGATTTTTCTTCCTGCTTGCAGGCCAGCCATCTGCAAAGGGAACAAACACCACAGAGCACTTTGGACCACCACAACTTCCAGCAAAAGCTGGAAAGCTCAGGCTGTTCAAGGTTCAACTGTTCCCTGCTTATGGACATTTCTAGGATTACTTTCTCATGGAATACTCTTTAAGTAGCGTTAGTTCATCAAGTCATTTGTCACTCCCTCTTAAAAGTTTTCTGCATTTACAGAACACAAAGAGATTTCACTTTGTATCCTTAGAAATATGCCACTCTACAGATGAGTCTTAGCTTGCATTGGATAAATCTTAGCACTTCTCTGCTACAAATTTTAAAGGGACTATTAAAAAAGAAGACCATAAAAAACAAGGGGTGGGGGGACACAACTTGAAACGAGGGGCCCATAACAGACTGGCTGTGATAGCCAGCGAGACTCAGGAGTGTGACATCCCACACCCTGGGCACAGGAGCTGTGGACACTTTTCAGCCATCAGCCTTGCAAAATCAACCTATACCCAGTCAACACCAGTAGATGTAACCAGGTTTGAAGTGGTGATAAAAACTGTCTCTCTTGAAGTGAAGTACTAGCTCTTCATTAACTTAAAAAGGCGTAAATTTTTGATTTTACTCCTTAGGTTTTGCACCTAACTTTAGTTATTCAGCAATGGTCAGATCCAATGACAAGAGATCCCCTATTCTGCCCACTGGAAAACAGCCTCAAACATACTCCTTGATGATCTCTACCAGGTAAAATGTGACATAAGAACATTTGGACCAGGTTTTAGATATCAAGGAACCATTAAAAATGATTAAACCTTACAGATTAGAATCACATATAACTTCAAGGTTCAGCAGTTGGGTTTCCTTCTAAATGTGGCAAACCCTTTTCTATTCTGCCTGGAATCCACTGACAAGTTTCTTGACTTGAAAAAGGAGCTCCACACAGCACTACTCTCACATACACTCTGGCTCAGGGAGATGCAGATTTTGTTCTTTGGATCAGTATTATTAGATCAAGTTCAAAAGATGGGCTGATGCTCAAAGATTGTCTTGAAAGATCAAAAAAAAGATTCTTTAGGAAATGATGTGCTGCCATTGTCCTCAAACACAACAGATTTGCAGGCTATTCCCCAAGTTTCCAGCCAAAAGAAGGGCAGAGGATTATCTGGCAGGCAATGAATGCTTCACAGCACAGGTTTAGATTAGTAACATTTTTGGCCAACCTATGTTGATTTTCAGCACTAGATAAAGCATAGGATTGGTTTCTTGGGTGACCATAAACCAAATGAGAATCAGGAATACTGAAATAATTTCATTCTAACACAAAACTTCAGTTCAAAATTCCTTTCCATGTGATGTTCTCAACTTGCTAAAACCAGTCTGTCCACTTCAGCTATTTCCATTAAGCAAGTTATCCAGGAGTTATTTGTAGTCCAAAGAAGTAGCCCACAAATTTTAACGTGGACAGTCAAAAATTCTGTAAAATCCAGCTGTCCAGACTTTTAATTTGAAGCTCTGTCCTGTGTGCTGCCACAATTTACTTTGAAACCCTTGACAAGTAATTTAGTCCTCTCTTATCTTCACCAGTTTATCTGTGCCTTATTTTGGTAAATAGAATCTCACACTATGTTACCCACATAAGGATTCTGTAGAGCTAAATGGGTGATTAAGAAATATTCAGATCCTATGACATTTGGGCCATCTATGTGCTTCAAAGAAACAAAGCAAATATATTCTGCAGAACTCCTAAAAATACTATGGAGAGAAATGACTGCATGCTTTTTAAGAGAAAAACACATATCTAAAAATACAGCTTTCACTCAAATAAACCTGTTTCCATCGAACATCTTTGCTATCCCAAAAGAGTGTTACTTTCCCTCCGTCCTTAAATTAAAGCTGCTAAGGAACCTGAGGTAAGCTATCATCACACAGATACTGCTCTCATCCTATCACTTACCAATAATATTCAAGTCCCCCAGTAGTGCCAAAACACTTAGCAATTTACAGAAACAGCCTATTATCAGGAATTGTAGAAGACAGCCATCTTCTATTAGCTGCCTTTAAAGGAAACAGATTTTAAAAGGATGGTTTGTAACTTTTCCAAGTATTGAAACATTCTTAGATACCAAAATAAGAATGTGAGGTCCTACCTCGGCAGAAGACTCTCGTCGAACTGACTTCACCACAATTGCTTTGTTCTTTTCTTCTATGTCAAATCCATAGTCATCCTCTTCTGGTAAAATCTTAAACAGAGCACAATGTTTACACATATTTATGCTTCATAAATATAGAGTTCACAGAAAAGGTGGAGACTGGAGATGAGAAATTAGACTTTTCATTGCAAGCCACAACTGATCTGGACTTCTGTCTTAAGACGGAAAGGGACTACCAGATGATTTGATCTGATTGCCTACATAACATGAGCTGTAAAATTTCATCTTAGTTATTTCAGCATTGAGCCCTTAGTATATACTAAAGCGGATTTTCCAGAGTTACATAGGTATGATCTGCAGTCTTTAAGAAGTGAAGAATCTATTCCCACCCTTGAGAGTTTGGTAAAACGGTTAAACAACTCTTCTTTTGGAAACTGCATTTGGTTTTAACTCCTAGCCCTTTATCCTTCAATAGATCTTTCACTTTTAGATTATAGAATTCATCATTATTCAGTATTATCCACTGGTGAATGTACCACAGATTGTGTGTAGTCATTTGTTTATTTTTTAGAATGCATCCTGCCTAGCTGATAATGAACGGTCTGAGTGCTTCTCAGCTATCAGTTTCAGACAAATTGCAGATCTCAGGCCTACCTGCTATAGATCTAACTACACACTGCGTAATTCTACAGCATAACGGGAGTCTGATGGCAAAAATCCTGTCTGACCAATGAGAGAACAATTCCTGACATCCTTAAGTCCTTCCTCCAGAGACAGGCACTTAGGCTTTGTTTAACTCCATACCCTGTGCTCAGTTTGTATCTTTCATGCTAGACAGAAGCATTCATAATTCTTGCTCCTGAATTTCTGCTTCCTCTTGTTTGCACTGAGGTCACACAGACCTGCCTGATACATATTCTTTAAAATCATGTCAATCATGACAAATATACATTTCACTCATCCTTTTCTAGTGGTTTCTTAACAACGAATAAAAAGCTTAACAACTCACTTCCCATTACAGAAAAATAAACTGAGCCTAGCCACAGTTAAATGGACAAGTGGAAAATCTAACTGATAAACATATTGCATTTCAGTAAACATGTATTTAAGAACAATCTGATAAAACAGAACTGATTTAAGAGGAAAAATAAAGCTACTAGCATAACCTAGCATGCCATGGGGGAAAACAAATTACTCAGAATTGTTTCCTTGCTTCTGATGATTTTTGCACTATTTTAAAATACTGTCCTTTTTTCCTTTAAAGTTAACTATATCAGATTATAAATGCTGTCCTTTTCAATTTGCTTGTCCAATAAAGGACCTTAGAAAAATCAGGCAAATTGCTGGTTAGATTTTTAATGTTGCAAGTGGAATGAGTTTCAGCCCCATGCAATATGTACTTCTGTCACTTCATATTTGCGATGCAATGGAAAATTTCTAGGCTCCCTCTCCCCTCCCATTTGCACTTTACATTTGAAGGGACTATTCAGATTATTTCGTTGAATTTTGAAAGCATTTATGAAACAGATATTTAAAAACCTGGAGGCTTTGATTTGCTCAACTTCAGGCGGCCAGAAGCTACACAACCTTACCTGCCACATGGGGTGCAGCCATCATTACTGTGCATGGAGATCTTTTATTTGCTATTATTTTTAATAGCCCATGTTGCTCTGATCATTGGTACTGCAAATATGAATTGTTTGAAAGCAAAGAACTAAAACATTTTTAAGAAACCCCACATGCATCAGCATTAGGAACTTTCTGTGCTGGAGACATCTCCTATGAAAAGGCAGACTATGGATAATATTCCATTTGCAATACCTGGAGAAGGCAATGATTCATTCTTTATTGTGAAGCAGGAACACCCTGCCATTCCACAGCTAAACTCCCTAGGGAGTCCAAAGCTATTTAACTAAACTGCCACCTGCAAGAACTATTTCTGTGCCCCTGAAGCCAAATGAGTTTTTGGAATGTAAGGCAGCAGCTGTTTAGTCCTGAGAGGCAATCACATTAACAAATGAGACCATTTTAAAAACAAGCATATTTAATTAAAAACAGAGGGCAAATGTACACAGAACACATTCAAAGAAAATCTTGGAAGGGGCAAGGGGAATGAGATCTGCAGAGATAAAAAGGTGTGCCAAGAATGTTCTATTACACCTGTTTCACACAGCAGCAGGAATTCTCATCCTAAACTCTTGGGGACATTGACACCAAAAGAGGCAGCACAGCAGATCAACCATCATTCCCTAAACCAGGGTCCAGAATGCACAATCTTCTCTCACATACTTCCCTACATCCCTCCAGCAAACCCTTCTCTGCTGGACACACCTGAACAGCCTGACTTGGAAAATAATCGCCTCAGGAGCAGTGACTTATCAGACAATGTCAGATCTGAACACTTAGAACAACAGATAAATTATGCAGTCTGCCCAATTAAAAAGTCAGAGCTATAGAAGTTGGAGATATACAGCAGAGCAGATCAAGAATTGTAGCATTTATGCAGTGAAGAAAAACGTAGCTACACGTGCAATTGCCCATTTTAATTCTACTCTCACATTATTCTCCTCTACTATAAAACAATACCATTTTAGCAGAAACATCAGGGTTTACATTAACATATTTCTCACCAGAAGATTCTTTCCCAGGATGTTTTCCACGAGCTTGAAGTCATTACGTAATTGTTTGCTCTTGGAACTGGTACCCTCCATCTCCTCATCAGCATAAAAGCGGAAATATAAAGATTCGTCCTTAAATTCACTTTTTTCCAGGACTGGAAATGATACATATGAAATACATACATGCATTTACATGGAGAAAAAAAAAAGAGAGAAACAGAGAAGAAAGTTAAAGGAAATCCTAAATATTTCCCTAATCTTTACAGAACACAGACCAGATGCATCTCTATCAGCCAGTTCCTCAGCTCTGTATTTTTGAGCTTATTCTGTATTTTAGGAAAATATTTTTCCTCACAGTGCATGAGCTCATGCCACAATGTGACCTCCCTGGCATGCAGAATTCACATAAAATGCAAAAGATCCTCTTGGAAGGAAGATGCTACTCAAAACCTCACACTCCTTTCCTACATCCAAATGAACACACTAAAACTATAAAAGGAGCAAAGACGTGTAAAGGGGCTGTCTAAAAGGATGTAAGGTGTCCACACAGACTAAGGCTCAACCTTAAAAAGAACAAACCTGAGAGGGAAATGAGATCTACAAAATTCTAGAAGACATGAAAAAGTTCTTTACTGGTCTTTCAAATACGAGACTTGAGGGGCTTCAAACAAGAGCAGCAGGTGATGAGCAACTACATTCAACATGTACGTATGCAAAGGATGCAATAAATGCCAAAAGTTTGCATGGGCTCAGAACAGACCAAATTCTTTAAAAAAGACCCCAACTATTCTTAAATTCTCCATTAGTTATTTACTAACTAATAATGTGCTCTGAAAACACTACTCAAAATACAGTGAGTAAATGTTATCTATGACTAAAACTGAATGTTTCATTTGACAAACTATGTTTACTCTTAGGACTTTTAAGTTCTATTTCATACTGATACAGATGTGATTTCTTTACTTCCCTTTTTTGAGGACAGATGGTGTCTAACTTGGTAATTTGGCACTTCAGGTTTGGATGCCTCAGCACCAAGGATTGCGTTTGTTATCCAAGAGGGAAGAACTAGGCAATTTTACTTAATGTCTGATTTTTTTGTGATATTTCAGGACAGTACTTGGCTTGTGCATTGCTCAGATGGCTCTGGAAGAGATGCAGTGAAAAAACATCCTCCTTCTAGCTTGTTTAATCCCTTCAGTGCTTCCCACAACTATCAGCAAGGGGCTTCCCTTGGGAAGGCACCAGGCTTAGCCATGCATTGGCTCGAGGACTGTTCTAGAATAACCTGCAGGAATGCCTGCAAATCGTGTACACAGCATGTATGGCACAGCCTAGAAAAGCTAATCTGACTGAAGTGAGAGCTCATTTCACTGGCTGGGGGAAGCAAAATTGATGCATTACCATGATGCATGAAGCCATTATTGCAGAGTCCCACACCCAGTGCGACAGCTTCTTCCCGAGTTTGACAGTCTCCCTAGAAACAGGAGGATAATGTTACACCTCAGACAATTTCTGAAGCTAAATTATTCCCCCTTCCCCACCGCAGAGCCTGTGGCTCTGAAATTATGATGATCTGTGCGGGGAACAACAGCAAGCCATTAAAACAGGTATCCCATTGCCCAAACACTGTTGGTTCCTCCAGACAGCATCTCTCCCTCCTACAGGAACCAGGGGAACAAGGACTAGCGCTGGGGAAAGATACCAAATTATCTCAATGTAAAGATTTTTTATTTGAAATCAGTGTTGGACTTCAAGACCCATTAGTCACAGACAACAAAGCTCCTTCTTTGAAGCTGAGAGATCCCATCCATATCCAGCTCAAGGAAGAAAAAGCTAAGTATGTGAACTCCAAAGGTCAGACAGGTTAAAATGACAGGGGCAGTTTGCTTACACAGCAGATTACAAAGGCTTCAGTTTCTCACTGCCTGAAGCCTTGAGTGTAGTCATTCAAAGCAGGTACCAAAGGTGACTTGCAAATTTACAGATTTCTCTGAAACGGCAGCCTTAAGCTTTACATCTACAATTCAGTTAAATACAAGAAATGCCTACTTTTCTCCATGTATCTGCTAATTTGCAGCCACAAGTGAAGACTTTACAAACATGGTTTTACCTTTCAGGCAGGCAAGTAAGCTATAAATAGTGCTGGTAAAAATCAGAAAGCACTACTGATCTTACAAGGATTGTTAACACTGGTCCCTTGATGCCAGACGAGCAAGGGACACAGCAAAGGGAGCCTGATGTTTGCTGTCTCAGTGAGAGCAGCTGCTCGGCCCATTCCAGCACGGAGGGCATCTGCTGCTTTGGCAACAGAAGGAATTTCAGTGTATTCCTTTCAGTCCTATTTAATGAGAGGCTGTATCCTACACAAGTATTACATCTTTTCTCCCCTCCATCTGAAGAACTAGATACCTGAAAGATTTCCCAGCAGCTGCAGGGTAGTGTACTGACTTACAGTACCATTTTAAGCAACCAGGCACCCTCTGATCTTGTCAGCAAAACACCAGTCCTACTTCAAATCCTGCTAAGGAGAGCAGCAATTATTTGCCAAGCAAATGGTGACAAAGCCCATCACTATGGTGTATCAGCATTATTTAAATACAGGACAAAACAGGATCAGCTCTGGCCAATCCTCAGCGCTACTAGCTTTTATTAAAGAGGCTGAGAGCAGAAAAGGCTCAACATTTACAAATTAAGAACTAAATAGTGTTGTCTTGGTAGAAAAGGGATCAAAGCAGTTCTGAAAGAATTGCATGACTATGTAATCACACAAGGAAAGCCAAGAAAATAGCTTTAAGAAACGGGAAGTTTAACTTTTACTATAAACTAATTTGAAGTCTTCACAAGTCTTCTCTCATTTTCAACTTCCTGTCATAAGACAATGCTCAACGTTCACATTGTGTTATTTTATGGGATAAATAGGTAACTTATTTTACAGAAACTGGGATTTAAAAATCCAATTTATTACTTCAACTATAAATAAACTGGGGGAGAAATGCCTCCTAATGTTACCATCTTAAACGTTTAGCAGTCTGTGTTTATTCTATGCAACAAAATCTCTGCATAGGAAGGATCTAAACCAGACTTGGCTACTCCTGATGATGTTAACATTACTCTGGCCTCAAAACATTCCCCTAACATTCTCTAATTAGAAAATACAGCTCACTAAGTACTTCTAAATGTTATGTAGGTATTTGTCCAAATACAATAATGGCAGTAATGAAAATCCTCAGAAAACAGAGCAGTTTACAATCATCAATCTTAACTAAATGTCTCAATCTTTTCATACAGAAACTAGATGCGAAACTGGATACACGAGTTTTGATGTGATAACTTAGGTTTATTCCATACAATCTCTCTATCTGAGTGATCAGAATTACAGAAACAGTTTACAGTCAGTACCACAGTGAAGAAGCATGTCCAGAGCATATTACTATTACTCTTATTACTGCTGCCACCATTACAATTATTATTATTGCTGTCTAGTTTTGGTAATAATGTGCTGTCTAAAGCCCTAATCATGGTGGCTGATTGCTTTGGGATGTGTAAACCCAGCAATTAAGATGGTCTCAGACCAAGACTCCAGCTCCCTTGGAGGAGGAGAGAAAGCAGATGCACACAGGTAAGAACAGCAACCAAATCACTTTTAAATTTCCCACTGATACAGTGAAAAAAGGAAAGTTTTAGGATTATGAAGTGTCTCTTAGCAAAGAGAGTATCTTAAACTTTTCTTACCTGTGCAATAAGCCAGTCCACTAGTTTACTTGCAGGGATTACTGATTTGTATGTCTTTAGGTGGTAGTCACGGTCTCTAATCATAAAGAGAATTCAGGGAAAATCAGGACAAAAAGGTACACATTTCTTTTACACTCTAAACTTATATATACTATTGTGACCTACTAATAAGCAGCCATCTTTTCTCTCCAGAAGGTTTTAAACTTTTCCAGCAACTTGAATTAGGAAGATACTTCCAATCAACACAAAGCAGTGTTATTTAAAATTTCTTTGGATGTTGTTTCGAGCCATCTTCAGGGAGCTCACATTCCAGCCAGAGGCAACCAGAAGATTCTTTTCACAGATGTCTTAAGCTGCTGCTTAGAAGGTTAGAATTCAGGTTAGAATACTGCCACCAGCAGTTCCACTAAAAATCACACTCTTCTGGCTGGAAATCATCCAAAATCCATTCACATCCAGCTTACATCTTTTGGCTCAGTACCAGTGCCACCTATAAGCTTCAGTAATTCTTCTCTAGCGTTTACCTATTAATGTATGCACAGAGAGGGACTCTACACATTCCCTCTGTGCCTCCTTTTTGTGAGGCTCATGGAATTATGCAGCTTTTAGTCTATTTTGTCAGGAGACATTTTCCACACTTGTCCAGATTTTACTTCCTTTAGTAAAATATCACATAGTAGCCAGACACAAATAGAATATGCAGTATCCTTTTATGGAATCAGATCATTTCAGTCATTGTAAATAAGAAGGATTGTGTTTAGTTCTTGTAACATAACTGGCACCAGCTCACACCCAGCCCTTGCAGACAGCAGCACTGTTTCTGCAAGATGAAAAAGGAACCCTATCGTAACTCGATGCTTTTTGCAGTTTTCTTCCTTTTCTCTTGTCAAAGCCATGGAGATAATTGATTATTTTAGTCTTTTGTAGAACTATTTCTAAAGAAATTTGATACAAATATAAGGGGACTACGTGGCTTAGGACATTGGGCTCTAACACCTTTTACCTCCAAGGTCACTGGATTTAATCCAGTTCGGAAGAGCATAAAAGCCATTTTAAGGCTGTTTACTGGCTCATGTGAAGTAAGTTTCATGATCTTGATCCAGTTCCCAGTTCCACATCACAAAAGCCACTACCACAATTAATTTGCATTAATTGCCTCCCTCTTATTGAGAGTCTCAGTAGAGAGGCCAAATGCTGAATGGGCTATGAAGAATTAATTCCTCTCACCCTTGGGGGTGGTCCTTGTATTTGAAGCTTGAGCTCCACTGGCATGACTGTGGAAGGAAGCACAGCCAGTGGGGCTGTTTTACAGCCTGGATGGATCCATGAGGCAGGTCAAGACCAGACTTTATTCTTCAGTTCTGTCAAATCAGCCTCTTTTATTAGCACCACACTGTCTGATAGTGCCTTTTTCCTAAAAACCAAATATCCAAACGCTATCTAAAACCCATCCCATCCAACCCTGTTCTTTTTACTAATCACCTACAGACACAAATATGTTGTGACTGGCTATTGTAAATAAATACAGCAGAAAGGTTTGTGTGTTTGCAGAATGCAGGGTGTGAGAAATTAGAAAGAGAAGTGGGACTTTCAGAGCTTGGGAAAAAAAGGCAATAAAACATGACAGTATTTCCAAAAATACGTGACTTCTTTCCTCATAGTGCTTACAAACAATTTTCAACTTGTCTTACAGTAATGTGCTAAACCCAGCACAAATCTGTAGGTGTTTTCTGGGCAGTTTTTCCCTCTCACAGTCTTATCTTGGGAAAATGTGCTTTTGAAATGTCAGCACAATAAAGGAAAACATTAAAATATTGAGGACTAATGAGTAGGGGGTTCCAGATGAGAAGTAACTCCCAAAACTTTCCTAGAAATGCTGACAGTTTTGAATAAGATGCCATCAATCTCGGTCCAAGGCCCACTCTTTCCCTGCTTGCAGGTCAATGCTGGTCAGGTTCATTGTTGGTTCACTCTCTTTTCTCCCCATTTTAATCAACCCTGAACAGGAGCAGAACATGAAACATGGAACATTATCCAGAACCATGAACTTTGTTTTGACTGTTCAGGTGAAGGGTCAAATATAGAGGTGGGAACCATTGAAATTTTGGCAGAAACTTGCTGCCTCACAGAAACTAGAGGAATAAGACATTCTTCACAGGGTCTAGTCCAGCAATGCACTGACATATTGTCCATCACACATATAAGTGGGAACAAGTTGTCTCACCTCACAACTTCTTTGAAGTACATCAGAGACACATTCAGAATTTTCAAAATGTTTTACTTTTTATTCTTCAATCCCTAAAGTAGCATGATTTGTTTCCAGTGGTGTCTATCATCTTGCCCTCAAAGTACCAGGGTGTCAGATTTTATTTGAGGAAAAAAAGAGGCAAAAACTACTGGAAACTCCAAGGTTTCTAGGGAGTGAAACTAAGTAGAATTGTACCCCAAGGCTGTCAACAAAACTATTTTGAATCTGTGATTCCTCTAGATCCCTGTGGCACATGTACCTACTACTCCAAGCAGCTTTGTCAATTGTCTAGAAGGAATGTTGGGCCAGAAAAGGCAGCATGAGTGAAGGGATCAGCAGTCCTAAGATGCCAGATAAAGCAGAGATCCAAAGGCACAGCACAAAGCAATGGGCTTTGCACCATGAACTTGGCAAAAGCTAGCTTCCTTAGGCTAAGGTGAGGCTTGTCAGAGGCAAAAAGTCATGATATGAAGACAAAACAATGATAGCCTGAGAGAGGAAGTTTTCTAACACGGCTATAAAATGAAGAATGAATAAGAAAGAATGGCAGGAAGAAGAGCGTAAACATACTGAGAATTAAGTCCATTCAGAAGGATCCTGAAACTTCTGAGAGTCTGGTACCTTTCATTGATTATACACAGCTCATGTTCATGATGTCACTAGCACAGATCAATCCTGAGACGAGAAGATTCTCTGGCTGGGAAGCTATTACAAAAATCGCACATTGACAAAACACCACAACACCACAAGATAGGCCTCTGGGAGTTATTTTGTCCTTCTTGATTCCCTAAAGCATTAGAGTAGACCCACTTCAGTTTGTGGGTACCCTGAGGTCAGGGACATTTTTTGAGCTTCACATCCCATCCTTTCCACTCTGCATATGAATTGCCATCTTCAAGGGTGAGATGTCTCCATGCAAATGCACACATGCACCTACAGAAACATTTTGTCTGCCACTGGCAGCACCGTGCTTTCCTGTACTCCACACCTTCTGGGCTAAGTGAAATCTGTGCTGTTGTAGAACAGTTATTCTGGGAGAAAAACCCAGAATTCCAATTATTAAAATTCATGCCTTATGAACTGTAGCTGTCATTGCAGCTACTTTTAGCATGACAATGGTATTTCTCAGTGAAAGTTCAGTTGTACAACAACTGACAAGAGGTCAGTTTTGTTGAATTTGGGAATCCAGCCATCTCCAGTAGAGGTCTTTTCTTCCTCATCAGTTTTTTATTTGTAAAACATTAAATTGTCCTAAGTGAAAATGCCTAATCTTCCATCATAAATACCTAAACAGAACTACAGAGTTCAGGGTGGTTTCCATCATAGCCAGAAATGTTCATCTGATGTCACAGTATGGTAACAACATCTGAAAATTATCTCCTGGGCTCTGGGAAGAGAGTTACCTAGCACTAGCAGACTATCTCAATTCTTCAGCAGTTATTTATACAGAGCCAAGTTCTTGAGATTCCACACAAAACTTTCAGTGTTTCTTCAAATTACTTCAAAATTTCTTCAAAAGCTTCAGCTTTTATTCTGCTTCAGACTGGCTTTTGTTTGTTTAAGGTGCTCTGAATGACAGAATCCTAGCACCACAATGGAATCTCTTTACACCACTTCAGCATCTGTTGACATTTTCTACAACCCAAATATTACAATCTAGCATCTACAATCCCAACTCCCGATGTGCTCTGAATCAGAGTCACTGTTACCATACCCAGCTGCACATTGTCCCTGAATCCCCCGTTCCAACATCCTCCAGCTGCAGCACTGCAACTACACATCTAAGCTGAGGAAATGCAAGGGCAGTAAAAGAGCCAAGAAAATTCAGAAAATTATTGCTTATAGTAAGAAACAAGAAAGATTTCAATAGTAACATCATCCTCTTACCAAAGTCAGATAATCAATACAAAGGGCTCACGAAGGGGAACTTACTTTACCACTGGTGTGTACAGGCAGTGCAGTCGGCAGTAAAGCCTCACCCCCTGAGGAATGGAAGATGCAGAGTCAGCAGCTTTTTTCTTTTCAAAGAAACACTGACTAGCTAATGCTAACAGAACCTGGGCACTGATGTCTCTACTCAGCTGGAATTTTCTATTGATTAATATTGATACTCAAAACAGTTCCTTTAGTCTCTCTGTCAAGCATTCTTTCTTCTTTCCCAGCTTCTAACAGCCAGAGATCTGTTTTTACCTCTAATCACCTCTATTCCAACACTTCCTCCATTAATCCTTCCTCACAATTAGCCCATTAACCCAGGTCCATAAGAAAAAAAATCAAATTTATTAAAAGGTATGTGGACAAATATGGATCAGCAGAACTCATTTGACAGACAATTTTTAGGAACAGTTAAATATTGATCTCTTCTATCTCCCTGAACCATCATGCCCAGACTTGCAGCAGACATGTTACCACCTACTGTTTTAAGGCCTTTTGTTACTCTGTTGGGATTGCAATCAGCAGTCTCGGGTGCAGTCATAACTATATTGTTGTTCATTGCTCTGCTGCCTGTCCCTAACGTGAATGTCTCCTGTGGCATCAGGATGGACAGCTCAATACAACACTGATCAACAGCAATGGCAATCTCCCACATAAGGTCAAGGATATTCACTGGGAGAGTAAACTTCTTGATGCACATCACAAAGTTCCAGCAAAGAATGATAATACAAACCTTGGACACTATGTCTTCCAATTCACTTCTAGGCTTGTACGTTCCATCGTCATAGCGAAATCTGTACATCACCTGTTCGTTCTTAAACTGGTGCTTATCTGAAACTAAAACATCAGCAGGATAATTAAAACTGTCTTTTGTCCTAGCCATGTTCTTTATAGGTCAGTTGGTAAAAACTGAATTTTTAAAATTTTACATCAGATTCAGTTTACGCAAGGCTTTGAAGACATGAACATTAGGAAATCTGAGGTCACACTAAAACCAACCCAGATGCATCTTACTGAGGGCATCTGAATAAGGAGAGCAGTAGATCTAACAGCACAATTTTTGAAGTGTAAATTTGTGTTAAGAGAAAAAAAAACCACTGATGAAAGTGTCAAAGTATGAACTTATGGCAAGGTAAACAGTCACATGAAATAACAAGTCTCAGGAGAGCTTTCTCCACCAGCAGTGCATGTGTGCACATTCACAGTGTAGGCCAGTGAGGGTGTGAGTGCCAAAGGGCATTCCTCTTTTAAAAGAGGGATCCCTCCACACTGAAGCCAATGTGCTTCAGTTCTCCAAAATCAAGTTCTCAAAAGTGTTTAGTGATTTTGAGCTCATGCTCAGAACTCTTCAAAGTCTGAATGTGCCTGAAAGCACATTTTGGTATGTGAGGATGGAAGTGTATGTGCACAAAGGCTTATGGGACTGCTTATAAGAGACTTCTCCATGTGCTAATCAAAAGAAGCTAACATACACAAATTCTTGTTCTTGTTCAGGTGTTACTGTCACCCAAAAGACAAGTTTGTGCTGTTAGGTAACCAAGAGATTAAAGCAAGACTAGTTTAATTAAATTTCTCCCTTATGTAAACGGATTTTGAAGAGACTGTATGAAAATGTAGACCAGTGGTGACT
Organism: Brachypodius melanocephalos; assembly: GCA_013398615.1. Taxonomy (NCBI): domain Eukaryota; kingdom Metazoa; phylum Chordata; class Aves; order Passeriformes; family Pycnonotidae; genus Brachypodius; species Brachypodius melanocephalos. The sequence goes on along the minus strand of VZSR01001238.1, from coordinate 254,842 downwards.
TAAGACCCATCTACAGTATTCCATTGATGTGCATTTTGCAGCTAAACTAACCTGCATGCTGAAATTTGGATATTTGCTGTTTAATTAGAGTAGGACTGTGTTGCTCTGTCTGCACAATGCAATATGGAAACAGTAAGAAACAGCAGGAAACAGCAGGAGAAATCTGAATTTAAACAATGAAATCTGGAAAAAGACTTTTAGCAGAAATGCAGGTAGGACAGAAAATTTTCAAGCAAGCATACTTCAGTCATTCAGCACTTTTGTATGCGCTGTCCTACGCTTTTAGAACATCCCTCGTCACAACACTCCAAGGCCATCAGCTGGGTGAAATGAAGAAACATGGTCCCTCACTATTTTAAAGAAAGACATTCTTGCCAAAGGAGCTGGAAGCACAACAAAGCTTCCATGATCTCCTTCTTTGGCGACAAGCAGTCATTTGAATGACCCATCACCTGTGCCCTGGTCTCAAAGAGCACTGCTCCACTCCTCTGGATTGCTGATGTCTCATGTGCAAAGCTGTATTTATGAACTGCAACTAATTTTCAAACACACATAGTACAAAGGAATATACACCTGATACAGCCCCAAAAGAAGCCATTGCAGAGAAATCAAGCAACTGTAGACACAAACACTTTCTGGATAGCAAACAAGTTCTCATTTCATGGCATAAATTTGCCCACTCATTAATCCCAAAAATCACTAAACATTTTGAGGATTTGATGGGTATGGCAGCAGAAAGCATTTGAACATCATAGAAACAGCTCCAGTAAGTTTTTCACCCTCACTTCCAGGGCATTACTGAAAACTGATATATTTTTATGGCACAGCACACTCACCATGATGAATGATTCCATTTTCCAATAGTGCCTGTCCCAGGTTGACCCCTTCCTCTGGTTTGCTTATCTCTCCAATCTCAGTGAGCCAGGATACAAACTCGCTGCAAAGGAGAGCAGAACACACACAGTCAGCTCTGAATGGCCTGTGCAAGCCATCAGCCAGCCATAGGAGACTGGCCTTGACCCAGCTGTGAAAGCTGCTGTGAGCAATGGCACCTCTACACAGTGCCTTCATTTCCTACATTCCCGGAGGAAACGCCTGCAGAAGATTGAGGCTCTTCCCATCACTGCCCTTAGCTCACAGACAGGGTGCACACAAAAGGAAAGATGACCTGGCTGCATCTATAAGGATGATGCAAATCCTTATCTTACGGAGCAATCCAGACATCCATGGGGGAAAAGATCAGCAAGCAAGATTAACTGAGGACCTTAAATCAAGTTCAACAGTTGGGTATCCTCCCTTCCCAGCTACTTCTCCCCAGGTTACTTATCCAAGAAGTGTTCATGATTTGACTTAATTACACCTGCTCATCTTCCTTCAAACTGGGTCTGATTTCTGTTCCCAGCCCCACGGTATAATTGGATTGGCTTTAATGGAATGTAGGACTTAGAACAGAAGACTCAACCTACTGAATTCAAGCACAGAGCAGTAACAGACAGCACGAGTCCCACTGACAGGTTAATTTAAGGTCATTTTCTGGAGGTGGTGCCTGGCAGATTACATACATCATGCTTCTAACTTATACACAGAAGATGCAAGTCTCATCTGCTCATGCAGCATGAAACAAAACCTCTCTGTTGAGAGGCAGAGCTGCACATATGGGCAGAATAAAAGCCAAAAAATGGATAGATATGAAGGATGCTATTCATTAGAAACAGGAAGTACAAAACGCGGCCATAGCAAGCCTGATGAATCCAGCTCTGTCAGAGCCCCAAGGGACTGAGCTGTTTGCCAGGTTAATTAGCAATTATGCTAGAAACGTGTTACAGTCATGGAGAAGAACAAAAGGAATATATAAAAGTTGAGCAACTTATGGGAAATGTGAGTTCAATAAAACACTTGGGTGCTTGCCAATGTGCAGAAGGTTCCTGCTTAACAAATCCCTGTATCCATGTCTCCACCTGTGGGCTTTAACTGTAGTATTTTTAGTCTCTTTGTATTTATCAGCACTGACTGATCTAAGCTGTAGGAATTATTTGCATTTTGTCTTTAGAACAGCAAAACAGCTTCAGGACTGAAAACTTTGGTTTGCTGAGGGGCTACTCTGCAGCTGTCATCATGCAGAAAAAGCAGCAGAATCTATTCAACTATGCCAGGAGAATCCCATGGAAACCAGCAGAGTTCTGTGAAGCCCCTAAAGCCAGAGCAGTGATGTGTCAGGCTATCTCCTAAGGAACGTTGTTTTCCCAGTGATTCTGAACTGTTTCTGTAAGTATTTAAAAGATGAAACAAAATATAAACTGCAGAGGGAGGCGCAGTAGGAATGGTCCTCCACCCTGGGCAGAGGCAGGCCCGCTGTGCAGGGCCTCCCACCCACCTGCTGCCAGGGGCTGCACCCAGGGATGCACCCCAGGGAGAGGCCCCCTGGCCCGGGAGCTCCCCAGCAGGAACAATGCCTCTATGGGACTTCAAGCACTTGAATGGTTGCCCAAAACTTCAGTGGAAGCTACTCTGTTACCTTTCCTCCTTTTATTTGCAACTGTCACTGCAGTTTATGTGGATTGTAAACATAAGGTTGATATGGTGAGTCGAAATAGGAAAATAACTAAATGCTACACTCACAGCTCTGATGCTTCCCCAGTCGTGGGATGGTTTTCTTAAGAGCTGCTTTAAGATATCTATGACATTTGATTCAGAAGCAAAATCAGTAATCATTTGATCTGAGGGCTTTATAAGCCCTGAAAAGTGCATGATCCAAAAATATTCCAAGAGGTTCTTAAGGAATATGCTAGACTGTTTCTAAAACCTCGTCAACTCAAAGAGTGGATGGCAAAGCTTGATTTGTTCCCTAATCTTGTCTGAAGCAGTTCTCCAGGATAATTGAGAGTATCTTCACTTCTCAGTGCTGCCATGCTCAGTCTTCATCTGACATCCAGGTCAGGACAGCATCTCCCAGCAACACCTTGGAAATTAAGGGACTTGGAACAACTGTGTTTCTACACAAGAAATACACAGGAAAATCCAACCCATCCAGGACTGTACAATCTAATCAGATATGGCTGAAATCTCCTGAGGTTACCAGATGCTCTCTCTCTCTTACACACTCAACGTTTTGCAGTACTGAAAAGAAGCATGGTCAGCACACCATTTACACACAGCGACAACAACACACATCATTCCAACTGTATCATTAGTTACTTGCCTAAATGCCACAAAGAGTGATCAGGAAAATAGATTTCCACTCAAGCCAGTCAGTTACTTTAGTCAGGTTCAATAAATAGTCTTAAGAATAAATGCATGTGATACCTCTGAAACTATTGGATTCGATCATGCTTTTTTCCTCAAAAAAACATTTTATGTCTTGATTCCTGAGAAGCTATCTGATATTCATACACCAAGAGAAAAAATATTTTTGTGGTCTTGGTGTTGCTCTCAGCTGCCTATAACAAAAAACCCACTAAATACATCTCAGCACAGTTCTCAATGACTCCCTCAGGCAGGAGTATCTGCAAGAATAAACAGGTCACAGCCAATATGCATTGTTCAGGGAAAGCCCCTGATACAAATGATACAAAATCTGCCAGTCATGACTGGAATGTACTGACTGAGTCGCACTCTGCTAAGTTTCCCAGGACTATACCAGTAAGTAAGTGCAGAAAAGTTATCAGCAGAGTTATTTGCTCTGGGAACAGCTAGGACATTAGGAGAAATAATCCTTCTGTCAGAGATCAGGATATCTGTAGGTATCTCAGTCTGGCCTCAGCCATTAGCAAAGGTAGGTCAAGTCCTCACTACTGGAGTGTCAGGTGGCTGTCAAGCAAACTGAGGGCACTGAGCAGGACAGACTGTAAGAAAACAGGCATTTAAAAGGAAAAGTAGTAGCAGGAAATCCTGGATAAGACTTGAAACTAAGCACAATATCAGAGAACCCACAACTGGCTCATACATTACAACACTGTAAGAATGTAAGTTTCTGACCTGGTACTTCTTTTTGCATGGAAAATAGGAACTGCCATTATCAGATCTAAAAGGTTTCAGTTTTAATCTGACAAGATCAACTGGCGGGGTGGAGGATGTGTAAGAACAAGAACAAAGCAACTACTTCTCCAATGTCAAGAAAGTTTTTTCTAGCTGAAGTATCACCAACCTATGCAACCAGCCTGCCTTCTGTCAGAAAGACATTTCCATCCCTGTGCACTGGCAATGCTGCTGCAAACTGCTGTTATACAGATCAGAGAGGGGAGGGAAATGAATGCATACCTGCCTCAGAACTGTTTTTCTTCCCACAGCTCATCATTTCAATCACAAACAGCTGAGGCAGAAAAGCCTTCTTAGGTCAGCTCCTGGGTGCCGTGCCACACAGGACATGTAGCCCCACTGCTGCCAGTGCCAATCACCAAGCCCAGATGCCCACGGAATCTTTTCCGCTGCCTCACGCGTCATCCTTTGGAATTGGTTTGTCATTATTTTGTAGTATCTAGCTGGATCAAAGAGGCTTTTTCCAGACAATAAAGTCCTATATTTCTAACAAACATATCAGGTCGCATGATGCACAAAATTTCATTTGTGCTTGTTACACTGACAAACAGGAAACTTCTAAATACAATGCTGAGGTTTGGACAGTTCTGCTGGATTTAACTATCACCTGGAAAGCTTTTGCTTGTATACAAAACAGAGTACAGGTTAGGCCACCAACAGCCCCAAGCTTGTGATAGTTTAAGGTAGTTTTCTTACTCCTTTTGCTGATCTGAACCAGCTGTTATAACTTACTGTAAAATAGAGTGAGCTGTCACACTATTCAGCCTGTGTAAGGTGTGAAACAAAAATCAATGACTATTTTTAATAAATCAGCACTCTGATGAGGCTTATGGTCTGTTTAATTAAGCTGCATCAAAGCACATCTGATCTGTGTCACAATGCCATCCTCAGAAATTCTAGAGTCCATTAATTGGAGTGAAAGACCTTTTCAATTCAAATGTCACTTACTTGCCAAGAAAGCACTTGGGAACAGTACTTAATTTTCTTCTCCTATCTTTGATGAGGTTCACTTTCTTGCTCATCATCATTTGGTACAGCTTCTCTCCTTTCTCTGCAATCATGACATATGCATCCCTCTCCATTCCCAGTTTCAAACCTGGAATATAAAGCAGAAATTCCTTCAGATCTTTAACACCGAATAAAGCATTTGCTCAAAGTCAAAAGCTGAGGCCAAACAGCAAAAATGGTAGAAACAGAAAAATTGACTTATTTTCCATTTAAGGGGGAAAATAGGTAATTTTTTTACCTGAGTACAAAACTCTCATTAGTAAGTTTAGCACCACCAAGATGCAGCTTTTCTTCTCCATTTTAAAAAGCAGCTTTAAACTTATGGTTAAACAGAATGGTTTACAGAACATGAGGAAAGTCCAAAGCAAGATGAACACGGGTCAGGGCACTCTCAAGCATAAATACAGGCTGTAAGAATGGATTGATAGCAGCCCTGGAAAGAAACATCTGTGGGTGCAGGTGGATGAAAAGCTGACATGGCCCAGCCCCATGCAGTGCCACACAGAACCCCCATGGGCTGGCTGATGGCCCAGCATGGGCAGAGGGGAGGGGGTTCTGCCCCTCTGCTCTGCTCTCCTGGGACCCCATCTGGGGTGCTGTGTTCAGTCTCAGGCCCCAACAGCACAAGGACCTGGAGCTGCTGGAGAAGTCCAGAGGAGGCCCCGGAGCTGCTGCAGGGCTGGAGCCCCTCTGAAGCCAGGCTGGAAGAGGTGGGAATGTTCCCCTGGTGAGGGTTCCAGAGAGAGCTCAGTGCCCCTTGCAGGGCCCGAAGGGGCTCCTGGAGAGCTGGAGAGGGACTGGGGACAAGGCTTGCAGGGACAGGACACAGGGAATGGCTCCCCACTGCCAGAGGGCAGGCATGGATGGGATTTGGGCAGGAATTGTTCCCTGGCAGGGTGGGCAGGCCCTGGCACAGGGTGCCCAGAGCAGCTGTGGCTGCCCCTGGACCCCTGGCAGTGTCCAAGGCCAGGTAGCAGAAGGTGTCCCTGCCCAAGGCCTGAAATGAGCTTTAAGGTTGCTTCCAGTCCAAACCACTCTATGATTCTGTGATTCTCAACCTTCTGAAACTGATTTCCTGTGGCAATTTCACTTCTGAACCTGAAATAACTTCAAGCATAAGACTTGTTAAAGGCATTTAAATGCTTGGAAGATCAGGAGACTTTCCGCATGTTCTATTTGAAGGCAAAAATACAAAACTGCTGAAATCAATTTCACATTTGTCAATAAATCAAAATTGGGCAGGCACATAATTTTCTCATCTTTTATTAATGAGCCTGTTTACTAATACCTTTAAGCTAAAAATAGTGTTTGACAACCATATTACCCAGTAAATGAAAGAAATACTGCATGACTTAAAGAATGATAACAGAATATAGAGAACATTTCATGTTCACTTTGTCTAAGTTCCCAAGTACATAATTCCTGCTTACTTGAAAATTGGTACAGGAAGGCGGATCATCTCTGAAAACAGCAGGTGTGTCTGTTATAACTATCCTCATAATTAACATTTTCTGGCCCTCCTCTCTTTAGATTTGCAAATTGCTTTAGGAGGAGAGCATTCGCAAAAGCTGTTTTGGTGCTGTAGATGCTTTTTTTCTTCTAGCCTGAACACATCATTTTCTGGATATGTTACTCTAGAACTTGCAAATCTGGGCAACTCTGAACTCCAAAAGAGACACAGATACTAGACATATCCCAGACTAGCTTGAGAACAGACAGCCTGAAGTAGTCCTGTACTTCCATGCCTAATTTTAGCAGAGATCCACATTAGGCAGAATTTAAGTGATTGGTGTAAGGCTAGAGAAAAGGAGAACTGTGCATTTTTGGGGAAGAAAAGTTTATCCTAAGTGGATGCCAATCCTGTTGCTTTATGGTAAGATACTGCAATGAATCAAGAACCTTCTGAAACGTCAGAGCTGTTTTCTAGATTTAGGAAAACATTAAGGACAGATTTCAATTCTGCCCATGGAGGAAAATGCACAACCTTTTTCTCTCAAATATGTGTATGTGCATATACATTCGTCCTACAAGTTCATTCAGTGCAGTACAAAATACATCATCCACTTACTCTCCCTCTGCTCCCTTTCCTTGATTATAGCATCCAGCCACTTCTGTTTATCTTCGGCAGTCTTGGCCATGCAGACAAACCACTTGTTTTTGGCTGTGTTGTGAATCTTCCAGCCATTTGTCACCGTGTAGCCATTGCTGTGGTAATCTGCTGCAAAAGACCAAAGCACAAAGCACATAGTGAGCAGGAAGCCAGCTCTTTTAACCAAACCCGTGTAGGACACTTCCAATAAAATCATCTTCTCTGAAGACCTTGATTTCTGAGGTGTTCCTCACTGACTGCCCAGCTGTACTCATCACTCTAGGAGTACAGGTATCAACAAGCTGTTCAAACTGACTGAATGCTTCAGCCCAAAGAGTGACACTTGATGATTTCACCTCAGAAGAAGAACTAAAATCTTTTAAATACAAGGCCATCGGTGAAAGAGTCTGTGATGTTTGTTCAGGTGATTTGTTCTGAATTTTCTGGGGACATGCTATCTCTTGCACTGTAAGAATTTCTGTCCCCACAGCATGGAAACTCTTTACGTGTCGACTGTTTAAAGGACATAATACTAATTCCTGACTTACTACAATAGGGGCAGTGGTGGCGTGGCCTTTATAGATGGAATCAGAAACCCATCTGGTCTTCCTGCCTGTGTCAGGATACAAGAATCACAACAGAACTGCCATTCCCGTATTTTGCTCATGGTCACATTCTATACTACTAATTTGGATACTAAGACTAGTATTTAGTAGCTTTCTAAATGAGAAGATCCAGAAATTCTGTTATTTTAGCTGTTATGGCTTATGATGTAAAAAAAAGGATGGAAAGAAGACAGAAATAACTTTTATTAAATTAACTTGGATTAGGACAAAAAATAGACAATCTTCTGGGAACACGTATTCTTAAGAAGATAATTTCAGAAGGGAGGACTAGTGCCTGAAAGCATTTCCAGTCTTTCAACCATGTAAGTTGGTCCAATAATAAATGCGCTACAAGTTCCATAGATTGCTTCAGATTTCACTAAAGGAGATAGACAAGTATTTTTGCTCCACCTTCCAACACAAGAGCTGAACTTGCTGTGTTCTTAAAAGACAATATTTAGTCACTTACCTGTTCCATCTTCCACATTCTCTACTTCCATGACTTCTGTATTTATTCGACCTCTGAAGATATAAAGGGACCCGTTGATTGACTTTGTCCTTTTAGATGGTTTTTTCCCAGTAACTCTGCAATTAGGATGAAGATTGTTAGCAACACATAAGGAAACGGTCTAACATCTATATGAATCAACCAGTCTGAGATATGACTATTACAGGAGGATTCCAATGTAGTGACTGGTATTTGGCCACACCTCTGATGTTAAATCATTGGAACACTCATTCAGATTTTCAAGATAGCTGTGTACCAGTGTTCGTACGGCAATAATGAGTTTTGCCAGGTTGTGTGAAGATGCGGGTGGCTTCAAGATTTACATTCTTGATGACTGACTGAAATACATGTCCACAAATAGCACATGGCCTCAGGATGACAATTGCAGCATCACCTGATATTACCTTTAACTCTTCTGGTTGCCTAAAGCTGTGATCAGTCTGTGCTATGCTCCAAGCTTCAAATATGAAATGAAAAACATAAAGAGGCCACCGTCACACAGCCTGCCATGTGTTACACGTTGTTGTAGGGAAAATTCCGCTGAGGCAATTTTGCACCCAAGTTTACATCCTTATCCATAAGCTTTGTGGTGTCTCTGTTGAAGTCAGGAAATCGCTTTTCATTACTACTTATGTTCTGATTTTTATGCCTAAGATAGGTTTAAAACTATCCAAGTGACACCTGTTGTGCTTTACTATCCAAGAATAACCCTGCTATACAAGCCAAAACACTACTGGTCAAATGGTCATTAAGAGGTGGCAGGTGTCAAAATTCCAGTCAGTGAAGGTTCTGCTGTGGCAATTTGCCAGTACCTCATAAGATTCAAAAACTATTGCTGTAAAAATCAGCTGGGGAAAAAGTTTCTTGTCAGCGTCAAGTACCTATAATAAACTGAGGTGAGATGAGAATCACCAATTTTTTCCCAGACATTTTTTCTTTTACAACTACCTTTAGTGAAGAAAACACATTTGGTGATGGCCACATATTTACATCCAATCAGACTGACAGGGGCTGTGATCTTGGAGCTATTGGATCCTTTCCCAAAGACAACCCCTCACAAAAGAAAACCTGTCCTAGCAGCCCTAGGGAAACCTTTTAAATGTTCAGCTTATTTCCCTACATGAAGTATACTGTTCCTGACATCAGGATTCCACTTAAACAGCAGACTATGATCCTGCTAAAACCAAAAAACAATAGTCAGCCATGAAAATCTCTGTCATCAGTTTGCCAGACTTCCCTACACTTCTGCAAAAGGTACTAATGCAGAGCTAAAATACCAGATCTAATTCTGATTCTAAACACATCTTATATTGGGTTCAACAATCCTACTCCTAATTTATGTTATGGTAAAAAATATGATGTCCAGATTGGAATGCTGCAGCGTTGACTACTTATCAAAGATTGAGCTCTGAATTCTGACTGTATTTTTGAATCAAGAAATACTCCACTGATTTCTACAAGTTAGCATAACACAATGAGATGAGAACTAAATAATTTAATCTCAAATTAGGAACACACAGAGACAGTTTCCTAATGGGGTCTGAGGTTTTTTTAAGGTGTGTCCCACTAACATGTCAGTTGTTTGAGAGCAGCTGGCCAAATGGACACATCAACACAAAGGAAAAGACATTGATTTCCATTCTAGACTAATTATAAATAGCAGCAAGACAGCAGAAATATCCAAAACTGAAGTAGCTCAGTGATCAAAAGATCTCTTGTACATCAGGCATCTCCCTGTAGACTTAATGAAATATTATGCTTTTTAGTGGAAATCAGATCCTCAACATCCCATCAGTTTGAGTCACACTGTCAGACAAAGGTGAACAATACCAATCCCTTGAGAAATCCAAGTGTTACAGCAGCATCCTCCAAAATCAAGCCAAACTGCAGAGGAGCTTGGGAACATCTTCTGTACAAAAAGAAAGTTCTGCTTAAAGGGCACTAGAACATTTTGTTTTCTAAATCTTAATGTTCCAGGAAAATTGCCTGGGCAGCGCTGGAGGTAGGCTAACCTCAACTACAAACAGGCTAGAAAAACAGTTTCTAAGTGTTCTGAAGAAGTAAAAGAGGAGTATCAAATTAACTGGGGTTTTTTTAAGGAATAGTTTCTGTTAGAAAACACATAAATTTCTGAACTCTGTTTCATACAGAATTTTGGATTTTGGTAAATGTTAAAGGGTCCAAATGAAGTGTTTCCTCTCCCTTGTGTCATTTCAGAGCCAGAATGCTTCGGGTAGATAACATTTGAAGTCTTTTAGATTTAATGGTGTAATTTTTTTAAAATGTAAACATTTAGATCTCATCTAATTTCAAATACAAATGTCATCTGATAATCTGTATTTAGGTTGTATAGATCTGGCATTATACACACACAAAAAGTCTGAACATCACAGAAATTAATTTTCACAGTTTAATGGTTCCAAAATTTCCACTGTTTCCCTGGGGAAGAAGAAAGAGAGAAAGAAAAAAAAAAAAAAAAAAAAAAAGGATAAAAAGACCCAAATTTTGAGAAATGAGAATCTTCTTTGGAGAAAACACTGGTTTTACAGAATTTCTAATTGGGTTGGCCATTCTATTTGGCCACCATCAGTAAGGAAGTATAACCTGAAGCACGGAATTGCATTATAGGAGAGGGAAGAAGAGGAAAAAGGAGTGTAGGGAATGCATTATAAATTCAGAACAGACCAAGACATGAGAATGAGACTGGTGTTGTGAAGGTGAGAAGCTCAGGAACTGAAATACTGTATAATTGCTGCAGAGGCAAGTTGCCTTCCACTCTGCCAATGCTATTTTAATTACAAGTAACAGGTGTTAACAATACTTAAAGTTTCTTAGGTGAGATGATGCAAAAATAATTACCAGGATAAGAAAGGAAGACAACAAACAGAGCACATGGGCTGTAAATGCTGACAGCAACAGCCAAATACTCATCTCTTTCTCACTCCCCTGGGCCCTGCATCTATTTTGTTTGCTTAGTATTTCCCCTATCTTGGCTTTTTATCATTTTTCACATCATCCTCCTAAGCTTAGCATAACTTCATCATGTAAGCTGGCACCTTCACATAATTCCTGGAGACACAGCTGCCCTCAGAAGCTTTTAGTCTGTAAGAACTCACAGCTTTTGCTGCACTGTTTTAACTCCTCTTGGGACTGCACACTTCTCAGAGGGGCACTCTGATACTGCCTGGAATATTTATCCTACCACAGAGTGACTTCTCTCTCCTATTGCCTAAGTGACAGAAATAGTCAAGAACATAGGAAAGTTCCTCCTGTGACTCAGCCCTACAAAGCAACAGAGAATACAGTGAATGATCAGTGATTGATCACAGCCTCCATTTACAAACCTCCTGAATGATAAGTCTGAAAACAAAGAGAGACTCACCTGGATTTCCTCTTGCAATAGACCAGGAGATTATCAAATAGAAAGAACATTCTCTCCTGGATGTTTCCTGCTGAGATTTTTAACAAAGTCCCTTGCAGTAAGAGCTGTGTGCAAATATCTGTCAGATTTGATCCCTGAAACATTAAAAAAGAAGAGATTAACTTTCCTTTATGAGTGAACAATGAAGGTCTTTCACTATGCTTTTATCTGCCATTAAACTGTGAAATAACTGATGCACTCGTAAGGTTTCACCCAGACCTATTTGCCTTTCAAGGGAGATCTGCCCTTCAGAAATGTCAGTTCCATTCTAGCTCTAACCTTCCTTTCTTTCATAATCCGCCTGTTCTGCTTCAATTTAGCAGCAGCCTGAACACACAAAATAAACTCTAAATGCTAAATTCCTTAGAGTGATGCTGCCCACACCTTCGAGAGTGTTTACACATCACAAAAGAAACAGAAATAAATCCCTGTACGCAGGCTGAGTCGTTAAACTGTGCAGTTAACTGCCTCCAGAGAGCTTGCTGGTCCTCATCCTACCTCCCATCCTTCAATGTGGGACTGCAACTGTTCAAGGGCTTCCAGTTTCTCCATCTGTCTCTTGGTCTCATTGATATTTGTACAGACTGTCTTCATTGCCTGCAGTGCGTTCTGGACAGCTGGGTGATCAGGATGCTTAGAGGGAGTCCTCTTAGCTAATTCCTTTAACAAAAAGAGAAAACATGGAAACTGAGAAGTGCTTCATGGAAAGGTATAAGCATTAGCAAGCAATCCTACAGGAAAATGCCAGAACCATTGCAAAATTAAAGAGAATCTGGGGGCATTTTACTGCAGATGCTATTCTCTATTCTTCATCTGTACAGGGTTAATATGAATGCTGTTAAATAAATGAGGCAATTGCTCATCTTAAATATGCTACACTAAAAGAGCTCAAACCAAGTATGTTTTGCTGTGTCAGATGTGTTTACTATGTATGTTTAGAAGGCTAGGACATGTGTCCTGACATAGAGACAAACAACATCTCTGCTCTAAAGGAGTCCATAGGAGTCTCTGTTTCACTTGTGTCAAAGCACAACAGCCCAGTTAAGCCCCGTCCACTGAAAAAGAAGCAGAGGCAAAACTCAGAACCTGACAATATTAACGACTTTGGAAAAAGGGGCAACCACTGTCAACTCACAATTAATCTTTTTTTTAGACCAATAGTACATCACAGTCAGCCACTTGAAAAAAAATACATTAAAGAAATCTAAAATATGGCAGGTAATTTTACCTTGATGCATAATATGGTGTTTCAGAAATACCTTCTCGCTATCTTTTGCCTCAATATGTTATTTGGTTGTTTAAGAGTCCTGTGCTGCTGAATTGTATCATTTTGCAAGAGACACAAGAATGAGTTTGGATACAGCCAGAGCCAGCCCAGCACTGTGATCTAAATGGAGCTAGATTGCTTCCACCCATCTGTGATTTACTGAGTAACAGATGCACAGGCTTGCTGCTACAAATGTCAGTTGATATCAAAATGAAATTCCTTGTGGAAGTCTTTACTTTTGCTGAAAGTGAGGCCAAGGAAAGCAAATGTGCAAAAAGGAAAGGCAGGAGACAGGTGTTAACGCATGGTGACGCGAGCCTCTGCTCCATGATTGCAACACAGATGACTCTCGCTAAAAATCAGTGAAGGCCTGCAGCTCCAGGGTCACCTGTACTGCACTGGAAACATGTACACACTAGCACTGTCTAAACATCCCATTCAGAAATCTCCCCGAAATACAGAGAAAGCCCTCTTCATTTCCAGCACGCCCTGCAGCAGCAAACACCTCCTGCCCACACCTGAGCCAGCCCAGCAGCAGGAGAAGAGGCTGGCAATGGCAGGGCTGGCACTGGCCCATCCACAGCCCTGTCTGGAGCCACCCCAGGCAAAGCCATTTCCCAAAAGAGCAGAGCTGGGCACTTCTGAAACACAGGGAGAGAGCTCCGGGTAATCATTTCTTTTAGTGACACATTTATGATGTGTAAACTCTAGGAGCATTTGACAGCATTTTGAAAGGCAGCTGAAGGACAGCTCAGATGCAATCCCTGGGAAAGCCTTGTCCTCCACAAAGCCCACAGACACTGCTGTCTGCAGTTGCTGTCTCCTGTATTGCAACTTGTGCACTAATAGGGCCAGGAAGTGAGGCTGCTGTCACTTGTAGAAAACTACTTCTTGCCAAGAGTTTCTAAAAATAATCCATAAAAGACACTTTTCTTTCTTCTACTTTTTTTTTTTTTTTAAAGAAGGCTCTGATATCTTTGCCCATGTCCTCCCTTGTCACACAATCCTGATTGTGTACTTCAAACTGACAGCAAATACACTTTGCAGCTGAAAGTTACGTGTTTCTTTTTTTGAGAAATTCCTTCCTCCTACCTTTATTGTCCTGAGGACACTGAGACACGGCCTAGGCAGGCCCTTGTGCCCAGGGTGTTGACACTGCACCGAGTGGGGCAGATCCCCTCTGCCAGGCTGCCCCGTGCCACAGCCCTGGCTGGCCTGCCCAGCAACACAGCTTTGCAGAGATAACAAAAGACTACTCCTTTGTTTTGTTCATCAGTTCAAAATGTGTTCATCAACAGTTCAGCTTCAAATGTGCTTTAAATTTTTTTAGAAAGGCAACAAAAACCCAAACCACCTTTCTGTAAACATACATGTTCCTCCGAGTTTTATATTTATATTTTACAGTTTGTAACATTTGCCTGTATAAAATTCATTTCCCACTTAAACTAACCAGAAAATAAATGTTACATGAGACTTCCTCTGTGTACCTGCAAATCACAAAAGTTTTTTTATTCTGCATATTGTTAAAGTTGGTAATTTATGTCAATGTCTCTGCAGGATAAACACTTGACAAGCAACGGTAGATCAGATAAAATAGATTAGCTTCAATATGCCACTGAACCTACAACATGTGCTAATTTAAAATGCAATAGAAACATGCTTCTGGTTTTATAAATATCAGCAGTTATCTGTGATTACATATATGTGTGGAAGACAAAAGCATAATTTATAAATTGGCTGTGCTCCTTACAGGTCTTTAGGACAGAGGCAGTCTTTAATATTACGCTACAAAGAGTTGGATTTCAACCACACAGTATCACGAATCTAAGAGCAACACAACTTTTCTTGGAGGAGGGAAGAGGGGGTGAAAAAGCCAATCCCCCAAAGATAAATATATTCAATTACGGCCAAATAGAAGGTTCTGTTTCTTGAACAGCTACGAGAGGAATGGAAATATGAGGGAGACAATAAGGGAAGCTTTCTTGATCCTGTTCTGTATGCACACCAGTGGCTTCACATCTCTCCCTTTCCAAGTGCAGGCAGTGATTCATGAAGGCCTGCGTGTGCCTCCCTGCTGGCTTTTTCCTCTCCTCTCCCCCTCCTCTCCCTCTCCTCTCCCTCTCCTCTCCCCTCCCCTCCCCTCTCCTCTCCTCTCTCCTCTCCTCTCCCCTTTCCATCCCATCCCATTCCGACTGGTGATTGCTCTCCACATAGTCTGCAGAGTTTTTCTGCCCCTCCCAGGGCCGATGACTCTTCCCCACATGAAGCAATACATAATTACCGCCCTAATCGCCCATGGATTTGTGGATCCTCAGATGTTTTTAAAGGATCAGAGGTGGAATGTGCATTTCTGGCTGGAGTCTGAGCAAATCCCCAAGAGCCCAGAGCTCAGGCGAGGCCCAGGCCCTGCGAGCTGTGGGCTCAGGAGCCGCAGGGTGCGGCTGTCATGTGCTGCACATTCCTCCTGTGCCAGAGGAAGAAGACAGAAGTGACTGTGCCTAATCCCCACACGATGGTGTGATTAACTCATGATCGCCGCTGCCCCAGGGTTTGCTTCTTGCTGACAGAAATGCTCTGTATTAAGGGGAAAAGACTATTTTTGTTCAGAGACTGGTTTACACAACAGCTGCTTCCACTCCTAAGCCGTAGGGTTGAGACTAGTTATAATAGAGTCCCCCAATGAGCACGGGTGAGACAGAGCTGCCTTCAGCCCAACCCCCCGTGCTGGAAGCATCTCCTGGGCAAGTTCTCCAGCCACCCCCCCGTGCTGGCTCCAGCGGCTCACACGCTTTATGCCCTCTGGGTGTCCCTTTTCCTCTGCCACCTTCCTTCTTCCCAAAAACCAGTGCCCAGCACAGCCAATAGTTTCGTTTTGCTTGAGCCTAGTCCAAGCCCCTTTCTCAGTTAAAAGGAACTAATTTACTGACTGACAAATTCTACACTAATTTTCTTGCATGCCATCTGAAGCAGAAAAGAACCGCATTGGGGAAAAAATATCAATATCATTACTTCTCTATTTGTACAGAGATTATGAAATGCCATAGCCAGGTTTGAGTCCCGCCCTTCAAACCACACAAAAGGCTTGCAAATTAGACAGAGAAAAAGCAACAAAATTGACAAAACTCAAACCCTTCCCCCAAACCCAACTGAAAAAAACCTCAACAAACTCCACCCACAAAATAACATCCCACCCCATCTACCCCCGGAGAAAATCCTCAAACTGAAAAACCCAACCAAAAACCTGTTTACAGTCAGGCACTTCAAAACCGCAATGCTTGTGTCACAAAAACAGGGAAAGTATAAATAAAATTGAAATTTATTGATCACCATCATCTGAATCATTGTTCTGTCTCCGTCATTTGTAAGTTAAAAAAACCCAAACAGCTTCATCAGAAGATGAGAAAACATAAGGTCACTTGTTGCAGGAAGCCACATTTCATTGGAAATTATTGCAATGATTAAAGTGGATTAATATCACTTGGAGATATTCTAATTAAGTAACCCAAATCAATTCCAGATGCTAGATGCCAGATGTTATTGTTCTGAAGAAGAACACATACACATATATGTTACTAATAAAAAGCGGTTGCAGTATTTAAAATACGTGCCTTACCCTACTACTTCAGTTTACTTTCAAACACAAACAAGTCTGAATTACCTTGTGCATACTAGCTTTATCAAACCCACCTACTCGGCCACACCAAATACTTATGTTAGACAAGGTCATATCAAAGTTACCAGATAATCCAGACATTCACAAGATCTTGCTAAAAACAAAGTAAAAGAGGAAAGTAGGCTAGCTTTGGTCTAAGACTTTTCTCATCAGCTGGAATACAATAGTATCTGCTTGCCCTGGGAATTAGGTAAAGTACGATCCAATCCCCACAAATACAAAAGAGCTATTTCAGGAGCCATAACTGAACTTCAGTAGCAAAGGGAGAGCAAACACTTAATTTGAGGGTTGTGCTAATTTTAAATCTATCTCTTTTCTTCCTTGCTTTGAGAGCTCCATTTCCTTGGTCAGCATGAACAGAATCTGCCTGTGTTTTCCCTTAATTGTTCTCATGTCTGAGACATTTGTGTTCACTCTGGAAATTTCATGCTAGCAACTATCAAATAAGTCATGAATGGGACACAACTTATTTGCTATGAATTCACTACCTTTGAGAATCAGAATCAACCACACTTTATAATGGTCACCGATATTTTCTGACTGAACAACTTCAAGTTACGTTATTATTTCACTGACTGAGGCAGATTTGTTTCCTAATGACAATCTAATTCCTCTTTGCTTTTTCTTAAAACTTTTATTTCCTGCCCATGAAGTTTCACCTAGTGAACAGTGTGTGATTTAGCCCCTCCCTACAGGCTGTTTGTTCAACAGGTACACATGGGTCTGGGTCAGCTGCCCTGAGCTAAGGGTAGGCACAGGGAGGGCAAATTCATCTTTACCCCACTGTGGCTTGAAAGCAAGAAACACTGTTTCAGTCTTCATCTTGGTAGTATTGCCTTTGGCTTTCAAAGAAAGGGTGCTTGGACCCCAGGAGTTTTGACAGACATTCATCACAGAATTCTTACTTTCTTCCAGAACTCACAAACAGACCTTTCTTTCAAAATATGAGGGCAAGTCTTTGTATTTTTTTAAATCACTTTTCTTTTAGTAAACACAGTGTGACTCTGGCTGAGGAAGAGACTGACATCATGGAAGACTGGTGGCTGTTAGCCACACCGTATCCATGAGGCCACAGGGGAATGCAAGCTCTCCCAGAAACTGCTTTCTCCTTTTCCCTCTCCTTGTCCCCACCAGGCAGGAGACTCAGTCCTGACCAGAAGGAATGAGAGGCAAGTTTGCTCTTTTCAGGTCTTTTATCTTCTACAGTAAGAACACTAGCAAGGGGCCCAATTAGTGCCACGTACCATAATCAGTCATCTCTGGATTGACACCCACCCATTGGAAACTCACTGAGACAACCAAAGAGTTTTCAAACAAGCTGCCAAACAGCTGTCAGAAGGTACAGGATTTTGATCATTACTGACCTGATCACCGTCAAACTAGAGACCTTGTAATGAAAATCACATCCCATTTAGAGTCCCCAGAGCCACCCAGTCCTTCAGAACACTGGCACAATCCTAGCTGAACACAGCTTTGCAGGAAGTGGCTGAAACAGCCTGCACAAGTCTTAATAAACATCTGAAGAGCACTGAAGTCAAAAGACTCTGGGTAGTCAGTAAGTCACCCTGTCTGCTCTACCCAGACCATTATAGGATTTAGCAGCTTGCCAGCATCAGGCAGCTTTTCGCCTGTATCCATAAAAAGCAATTTTCTTCAGAGAAGATCCAACTCTCAGAAGTATAAATCAAGAAAGCAATAGTGGCAACAAAAGTCAAGACTACAAAAATGCAGAATCATTCCAAGAATAAAACAATCATCTGGAGAAGTACTTCCTCTGGTTTACCTTGAGCAGAAGAGGATATTTGCAAATTCTCTGAATTGGAGTCAGCAGATAACCCTCTAGTGGAATGTCTGTTGTCTTTCTGCCTCCCAAAAGCATGCAACCCTATAATCAAAAAAATAAACAAATGTTATCTCAGACACAAAGCTTTCAGATGATTTTTGACAAAATTTTGTATTTCTAAATGTGTTATGGTGAGAAAGTACTTTACCACACCTAAGGTACAGGAAATGGCACTTCATTCACCACTGACATACAGCCATCAAGTCTGAAAAATTCTGCAGGCATCAGCAGAAGAAAATTCACAGTGGATAACAATGGCTGTGCAGAAAGGTATCTTCTCAGAGAAATATTATACAGCTGATGACTCAAAAACCATGCAAACAATACAATGGCAACCAGCAAACCTAGATGAACATTATCTAAAATAATCCAATTTACCCCCACAACAGATACGACCTGTTGTTTTTGTTCACTCTGTAAAGTTGTATACTGTTGGTCCAGAAAATTCTTGAAGGCTAATATAAAGCCAACTAACTAGTAATCATGTAATTAACTTCAGTCCAATTCCTATGTCTGAATTGACCTGGAATTGAAACAAATGAGTCACCTGCATAACATCCACCAATTCTCTGGGCAAACCATTATGCCTGAGCACAGCTGGACAAACAGCCTGGGCACACTGGCCGCTGGCTAGTAGAACACATGGAACTACTCAACAGATTATTGAAATTCATTTCTCAGGATTGATATAGAAAGGGAGTTTAAGAACAAGGTATGGCACTGGGGGAAAAAAGCCTTATAGTCCCCGATCTTTCCTTAATTTGTAACGATAATCTGTAATCTGTACGACAAATCAATACTGCCCTACCGTAAGCTTTTTACACATTTCCCTGCTGATTTTACTATTGACTGCTGCCAGAGAGAGGCAGTAGATTCAGGTGGACTTCAAGTCAATTTCAGATAAAATAGTCCACATTCCTATGCTCAACTGTGAATATGGACTTTGCTCCAAAGTCACTCCAGTTGCAAATCTCTCCTGTCCACACAGAAGTTTATGCTTTGGGGCATCACCAGTAACGTTTCTCCCTGTGAAATACGTGCTGTGGCTCAGACACACTCTGAAATTTAGTGAGTCTTTTGGATGTAAATCTACATTCTTCTCTTCAAGGAATGTTCACAGACATCATACATAAAATCTCATTAGTCCTAACTGGTATTTTTACAGACAATTGTCTGTAAAATAACCTGTCCCCAGGCTATTCTAGATCTGTGGCATTGGCTACCCAGCTCACAATGCTCCCTGTCCAATTTCTAAGTCTCAAGTGATTCAGTCCTTCCCATCTCTTTTTTCAGCCCTCTCTCTAGCTCTGGGCTCAAAACTGCCCTTTAACACTTACTGACTTTTCAAACACATTCCCACATTCTGCATTTCAGCAGCTGTGAGGGGGCAATCAGGCCAAATCTATCCTCACAAGTAAAGCTTTGTACTTTAGTGCTGCCTTCTCTGCATGGTAGCACTGTAGGACTACTTTGGGAGGCAGAGATAAAGGGAAGGGAGGCCTGGAAGAAACTACAGCACCACAGCTAAGCAGACACATCAGTGCAGCACTTCTTCCCATATTTACTGCCATTTTAACAGTCTTCTGGATTCAGACGCTGCAGCAAGCAGGCAGAGTGACATCTTTGATGTCCTTCGTAATCACTTTGCCAGCTGCTTTCTCTAACACAAGCAGAAAACTTTGTCAATCCAGTGGAAGTGGAGAACATTCCGAAGGTTGGGAAGGACGGTGTTTACATGCACCTTTCCTCCTCTTTCTCATTGGTTTCCCTCACCAGAAGCACCCAAAATAACTTCATGAACAAGGTAAGGGCCATTTAGTAATTCAAAGTAATGGTTTGATAAGGTTCATTAAAATTCAGACATGACAAAGAGACTCTGCCTACACAACAGCACGAGGGTAGGCTGCCTCTGAGGCCTGTATGTTGTGGCTAAAGAAATGCTCTGGCCCTGCTTGTGACTGATGGTTATGTGGAAGTTTTCTTTTGCTGCATTGGGAAAGAACAGACCTTTCACAGCAAGCAACAAAAGAAGAGCAGAAAGAAAAACAGGTCCTTTGCAAGAAAGACAGCCTTTATTTCACTTCATAGAATTTACTAGGAAAAAAAGCTGATGTGACGAATTATCCCCTCACCTGTGTGCCAACCTTGTTACGAATGCCACGCATCCGTGGCTGAGAAAACAAGACATTCAAAACTCAAGCAGAATTAGGGTGAAAGTAAGGAGGAGAAACAACCAAGAAAGGAAAGAAAAGTGAGCAATGCAGTGGTAGAAGGCAGTGCCCACTGATTGTTTCTCCTCCCAGCCCAGCCTCTGAGGCACATTTGAAGGTTGTATGGCCACAGTCCCTTCTTGGATGGAAGTTGGGTTACTTTCGATTTAAGCAGCAATGATGCACTCAAAACAATTCAACCAGACTACATTTCTTGCCCACAACTGGACTCATGGAGAAAAGAGGGCCAGAAGCAGGTCGAATTTTTCTGATGAGCTGGTCAGAGAACTGAGCAAGGAACCAAATTGAATGGGAACCAGCCCCAGTCTTGTTGCTGACTCATTGCATTACTCCTTTCATCATCTGTGTTTGTTTCTTCTGTTGATTCTTTTTTTTAAAAAAAATCATCCTTGTTTCCACTGCAATCACTCATGCTGGTAGTGCTCAGTTCTATGTCTCAACTCATCGGTGATCTCAGAACCCTTCCACCCTGAGTGCTCCATACCTGCAATGGATAATACCTGCAAAATGCCCAGCATTCCTGGGATACCAAAGAATTATTATGAGCATAGGGCAAAGTCAGATCATTCAGTCAAGAGTGCTAGAGAAGGTACTTACCAGAAGGAATGTTCTCACTGAGGGGATCTTGTTCAATTCCATCAGCAGTCTGAGTGCTTTCTCGTGGTTGCTACAGTACTCCTCGTACACAAAGAATTTGTCTTTCTGCAAGGAGAAACAAAGTAACTTATTGATTCAGACACCACTAGAGACATTATTTGCCACAGTCTGTTACCAAATTCTTTTCAAAGAGAGGTGGGCTCCAAGTGGCATTAGCATTGGAGTTTTCATGAAGTGTATGACACTTGTCTAATGTGAATAATGTATGCAAGTGTTCACTAACTCCTGACTTACTCTGTTGTAAGTTAACAGAGACTTTTCTGAACACTGAGACTTCCAGCACTTTTCCTCTTAACACTTCACTGAGATCATAGGTATTCTTTCCTGAAAGGAGGGATTTTGCTGTCTTGGGAATACTTGCATGTGTGTCAGGATATTCCACAAAAGTAGCCAGGAGCAAAACAAAGCCAGGAGAAAGGGGGGTGACCACGCCTGCAGGAGGAAGAAAGCCAGGTGGCTGGGAAGAGCCAAGGCCTGCAAGAAGCTCTGAGATCTGGAGGGGAACTGTAACACAAAGACGTCATCTGGAAATCCCCTGCCTTTCAGGGGTGAGAGCCAGGCCCCAGTAGGTTGGCTGGCTTACTTTGCGTTCTGAAACAAACAGCAGACAAAACTTAACAGCTATATATAATAGTTTCTGTTATTGGAAGAATTTCACCAAATAACCAACACATTGCAGATACTAAAGGAAGGGAAAGGTAGCTTCACAACTAGATTGAGCTACTAACACTGGCACATGTCACATCCACCAGCACAGGCTGGAATGAAATCCCCTATTAAGAAATGAAGGTCAGATGGCAGGTCAGGGTCAGCAAGATCTGCTCTACTGATCTTCAGATTCAAAGACAGTGCATCTCCCTCTATCTAAAATAGTCAGAGATGCTGAACCCATTGCAAACACTAGATATCTGGAAACACTGGAGTGATTCACAAAAGAAGCAGGAACAACCATTTCCATGCCTGAGCAGATAAGGCAAGGGGCAAGTTGATCCTCTCAAAGCTGGTAGGTAGGGTTGAACTTTCAGCAGCTATGTTCAGAGCTTCCAGTATTGCATTCACCAGAAAAAAAGCAGAGTCATGAGCTTGTATTAGGTTTTAGGCAAAATGAATGATTGAGAAGACAAAAAACCCCCTCATTTTTGAGTGCTTCTCATGACTTTATTTTCTGGTTCAGGTTGGCTTCTAGGCCATAATGCAGCACCATGTGGAGGCACCCAGACAAGCTAGTTTGCATATCAAAAGTTAATTCAAAGCATTAGTGTGGCACTCTGCAGCGTAATACATGAGGCTTTCGAGAGCTATCATCTCAGGGCACCAAACCATGTAGCCAATGCCTTCCAGAGTTTGCTGTTGCATTCACAGCAGGATTCTGGTCTGAAGACATTCTATCTGAACCTTTTAATCGCTCCAGAATTTGGAAGTTAATTTTTTTGAGTTTTGATTGGAGTCCTAGCACTCTTAGAGCTTCTTATGTCAGCTGAAGGTATTTGCAGCATCGAGCTACTTTTAAGACAGCTCACAGTGATACATGCAAAAAAACTACTGCCAGCTGAAGGAGTTTACTAGCAGAAAACATGGGAATACAGCTGTAGTCACTGGATATTCCCTTTGCTATTGTCACAAGGAAAAGAAATTGCATTTATGTTAGTTTAGGAGTCAGATGTTCAATGGTAGATATATGTGTTCAGAGTCCATAAAATGCTATGGGGTTTGGTTTATCACTAACCTGATTAATTTTTCCCCTCCTTGTACTTCAAAAGAAGGAACTGAGAATAAATAGATGTATGTCCAAACACAAGAACAATGGTACAAAGCAAATAAAACAACAGCCACAAAAGGTATGATGCAAAGAGCTGGAGTGCAGATGTTCAGGACTTTTATCCTTCATCGGCAGCTGTTCATGTTGCTACTGGGGTGCAATACTGGGAAGCTGCAAAGAAACAAAAGCTTCTGACCACCAGATGCAGGAAAAAGCAGGCCTGGATCCACAGCACAATAGCAAAAAAGGCAATAGGATTGTTGTCAACCATAAAAACAGGAGAGTTACAGAGTAAAACAGATAGAGTTTTTCCCACATTTTCTCCTCTCACCTCTCCTCAACTCCCTGGATGCACACAAACACCATGCTTGAAATTAAAAGCAGCAGCCATTAACACAAGATCATCCGTAACTTCAGTGCTCACAAAATGTCACTACTCGGGTTTCTGACTGCAGCTTTAAGTGCTTGGAGTTTGGGAGGCTGTATTTAGATCATGGCAAAATCCTGTTGCTAGAACTCAAGACACTACAATAATTACACACGCACCAGAGTGCTTTCCTCAAGTCTTTCCCAGCTGTACCCCATGCCGGTGACCCACAAATAAGAGAACTATGCTTAAAATTACTCCTGGTTTGAAGTGTTTCATTTCCTCTCTGGGTGATACTCAGTCCTGGCCTCTCCCATAGCCTGGTGAGGAAATTATCAGTTACATAATTACAGATGTTAGCCCAGGAATTCTGAACCTGCAGTCGCTCTAGGTTAAAGTGCAATTATGGTCAGAGATGTGACCAGATAAAAATGGCACTTTCTTACTCAGCAAATCTGCTGGATACACAGCTAGACCTTCTGTTTTGGTGACAGAAGTAAGTCTGTACTATTCTCAGTTTGGTTATAATAGTTTATTCTCCCAATATGTTATTTTGGATCCATTAGTACAGCCCACAAATTAGTGCAAATTTGAAAATAGTTTTGAATAGAAAAAATCAAGTAAGATATTTGGAAAACTACAACATTTTATTTAGACATATTTTTAACAAGGCATGGCATTTACTTGTTTCAAAGCAGGCTGGAACCAAACTTTCCAACATCAAAAACCTAAACAGAAGACATAATTCTCAACAAAACAATATCCCTGATGACTTAGACAGTAAAACTGATCACTTATGCAACATTGCTCCAGAAAATGAGCATAACACACATTTTCCTAAAACAAGTGCGTAACTATTACATCCCCAAGCCTCTAGCAATATGGCAATCTGAGGAAGAAAGGATCTGACAATTCTCTGCCCTTCTCTCCACACACACTCACACCCTTTCCTGCTCTGCAAGAGTGAGCCTGCGCTCACGAGGTGTGGTCACTCCAGGTTGTGCACATGCCCTCTCTGACATTAGGGACACATCCCACATGGTGTTTTTGTTTAAGGCTGTACATTGGATTTGGAATGAATCTTCAAGGATGTTCTTTACCATCTGTTACAGTCACACTGAACCTCAGCTCCAGAACAAACTCTAGCACCTACCATCAGACAACGAACTTCTGATAACCCGATCACATGGAGTACAGTAGGGCAGACAATGTCTGTCTTCTGAAGGAAAACAATTTTTCACACCTGAATATCAGAGCAAGCACATTTCATCATCTCCTAAAATACTTCAAAAAGACAACGTGCAATAATTTCTTCCTCGGAATTCTTGCAAAATTTGCTTGCTTGCTTTAGATGTTACTCAAGACTTGAATCCTTCTGAACTAGAGGTCCTTGGGACAATATTGGGCCCATAGGAACTACCATCCCTTGATGTATTCAAAAAAGGTGTCAGTGTGGCACTTGAGCACATGGTTTAACACGGAACGTGGGAGTGGTGCTGGGTTGATGTGGGACTCAATGGTCCTAAAGGTCTTTTCCAACCCTGATGACTCCATGATTCTATGAAAGCAGTGTTGTTTCTGAAGGCTGGTAGACCACTGGAGTAAGGCTCTTTTAGGCCAAGATAGACCAGGAAGAGTCAGGCCTGTGTAGACTAGAGGACATTAAGGATACACAGATCTCATGAAGGGGACCCAAGCACTGCAGTCTGATGGAATTACACATGGTGAATCTGGGGATTGCTACAAGGATATACGATACACAGAAACTTAGAGAAAACATGCTTCCACTAAAAAAATGCAGTGTCTGTTTAAAACAGTGTTTCAAGAATTGTCAAGCTATTCACCAAATGTTTAAGTATTTTTAACAGTGAGTTTCTAAAGAAAAGCACCTGTGCTAACATCTGGCTGCTGACAAGTACTGGACTTGTAATCAGGACTAGGAATGACCTTGCCAGGTAGGTGACCACAACAGCAGACACACCAACATACTGAAGATTCAGGGGCCTTATGTCACTTCCTCACCCAAGCTCCCCACAGGACTCACTGTGATTTGATGATAATGAAAAAGCACTACTGAGGGCATCCCAGCACTTCTGAGCACATTGCAATGACTGAACCCTGCCCAAAGCGAAAAACCAAAGCAGTGTTCCCCACGGTTCCCCTGGGTGAAACAGCGAGAGCGTGTGCTCAGAGGAAAGCTCCCCAGCCCGCAGCGAGGGCGCTGCAACCTGGGCCCAGGGACACCGGGGGCTGCAAGGGAGCTGCAACCCGGGCCCAGGGACACCGGGGGCTGCAAGGGAGCTGCAACCCGGGCCCAGGGACACCGGGGGCTGCAAGGGAGCTGCAACCCACAGGCCCAGCGTGCTGCAAGTGCTGCAGAGCATAGACCAGGGCTGCAGAGCAGGGAGGACAGACACCACAGACCCCTGCCTGCAACACCAGGCAAACACCTGCAATACTGTTTCTGAGGCACTTGAAATTGCGCTGCTTTTTCGATGGGAGAGAAAAAAAGGAACAAAATTCAACAGGAAAGGGAAGAGTTTCTAAAAATACATCACTGTTTAGCTCAGTTTGATGTGGTGTCCATTGTTCTAACCTCATTCACAAGTTTTTTCCCACCCTATCTACAGCTTTCATACAAGACAGACATTGTGATAGTATTGCTATAAGCCTTAGAGATTAGGGCTTGCTAAGGGGCTGGAGAGCTTATGACAGGAAACTGCATTTTCAGATAGCATTAAGTCATTGTACTCACAAATTTTAAGAAAACATTTCCCAGTTCATGCTGAGACTGGGGTTCTGGTTGTAAACAAAATTCCAGAGCAGCCAGGAACTCCTTGTGAACACCAAGAATGTCTTCAATGTTAGAAAATAAGATCTGAAATATAAGGAGAAAAACATTATAAATCTTGTTCATTTTCAAACAAAATATGAGAAGAAAGTGTGAGTCCACTTGCAGGAGATGGAATGCTACCTAGAGAGGGGCTGAAGTCCTAACATGAGGTGACAGCCATCAATACTGGCAGGCACTGGAGGGAAGGCTAAATGGGCAGAGTAAATCCTGGAGCCTGCAGTGACATACGTGTTGCAGACAATGTTTCTATCACTTTACTTTTACTATGTCACTTGCAAAGAGAAGACCTGAAGTGCACTCAAACAAGCTTTCACACTGGGAGAAGCCTGCCAGATCTAGCTCAGTGAGCAGGTGGACCCTGAAGTAAGCAGCCTGACAGAACCAGCCTTCATCTTCCTGGCATCTGCTGTGGGAAGTGATCACACCCAACATCTCCAAACACTTCCCAAAACACCAACACTTACCAAAACACCAAACTCTTCAACTTTATGCAGTGGAATTTATTTACCAGCTGTAGCACTGAGTCAGCCTGGCGGCTGGCGATGTGGCAGCAATTCAGAGAAACAATCATCTGTAAATTAAGCCTAATCATTAAAGCTAGGACTGAAACCTCAATTCCTGGTCTGAAACCAGTTTCTCTCCGGTTTAGCAGGGGTAGACAAGATCAGGAATTCAAGACCTTCCTCTCTGCAGGTAGCCAAGTTCAACTCCACACTTCTGTTATTCACAAGGATTGGCAGAGTATTTCTCTCAAACTCCTCCCTCAAGCTGACTGCATGTCCAGAACGAAGCCTGTTGCACCGTCCTTGTCTTTGCTTCAGAATTTCTGAGATTTGGTGCTGTGCACCATCATTAATGCCCACTTGTGCCTCAGAGCTCCTTTCTAGCTCTCAAGAAACTGAAAGACTCCAACACACTGAATTTGCACTGACTGGCTCTGAACCCAAAAAAAGGCCAGAGAGCTAGGATCCTTTCACTGCTCCCTAAAAACTTCCTGTGCTAATTCGAGTGGAGCCTGCAAGTGTTCTGTCAAGTGGCTGAAAGTGATGTGGTGATGCAATAGCCCTTGCCTGCATTGCTTTGCCAGAACGGGATTAACGAGCAAGAGGAAAACATCTGTCAGGGATGATTCTATCCTTCAGGAGCAGCCTTCAGGGGTGGTTTTTGATCCAAGGAATATCTGTGCAAGCTAATGAATTTTGAGGTAAAGCTCTGCTTGCAGCAGAATTTGCAGGTAAGAGTCACTTGAAAATCAAGGCAGCAGACAGACCTTGACTGCACATACTCCTGTACCAAATCCAGTTACCAGCCTTGTGCACACCCTCACGTTGTGCTGCCTTCAAACTGCTCTATCAGTGAAGCGCCAGCAGTGCCTGCTGCGAGCATAGCATAATATTAACACATCAGGAGGGTTATTCCCACATGAGGCAGTGAATAAATTCAAACCAATTTTTTCTGATGTTGCTGCAGTTATTAGTCATTGATGCACTTGTAAAATCTGGGCCTGGCACAGGACTCAATGTGGCCTTTCTGGAGAGGGCTATAGTGGCTAAAGATTACTGAAATCTCTGGTGCTTAGCACCAGCTGTAAGACAAAATTATACTGGGAGCAATAACCCAACTGATCTTAAAAAGTACCTTCTCCTTTTGCTCAGAGGTGAGTGACTGCCTGAATGCCCTGTATTTTCCTCTAGGCATTTCTGCCACGTGAAGAGAGTAAAGACAGGCTTCCCCTTACGTAAGCTGCCAAACCACTTTTATAGTCTCTTCTACTGTCGGCTATCTTACAGCTCTCTGGTGACTCAAGACACATAACATCAGCAGGCAGATTATCAGAAGTCCCAACATCACTTTGCTTTGCCTGGCTCTACCTGTGAGGTGGGAGGAAGAAGTGGGAAGTTAAAAACAAGTATCTTTCAACTGCAGGAAACACAAATTGTTTGGTATAGCGGGAGATGTAGGGTGGAAGGAGGAGACAATATTGACTCTGAAAATTGTGGACACATGAAAAGTGTGCCTTGTGATTCTGTTTCACTAAAAATAGGCATAAGCCTTTTATTACTGAAGAGAAGCTCTCTTATTGAAAGCTGGGTATTGTAATAAATGAGGTCTCACAGTGGCCTCAAAAAGACCCCCCAAGCATTTCAAGAATGACACAAAAATGAAGTGGTACTTCCCTAGAGGAGTGTGAAGAAACTTCAAATACAAATTCTGCTGTACAGGATTTGTAGGCACTGTATCTGATTATGTGGCAGTCATAATTAATATTCATTTTGATTATATGAATAATGAGAGAATAATAATTTTCATCAACATCAACACTGACAAATAGTTGTGTAAGTTTATCTTCATTCAGAACTTAGTTTTTGCACACATCTATGTACACAAGAACTACTGTCCCTAATCACTTGTCTACCTTTTCTTCAGTCACCCCTGAACTTACTCGAGATGCTAGATGGTGAGTTTTTGGAGAGTGAAGATTTCCAGATTTGAAGACAGCAAGAGGCTGAGCTCCGCAAAGCTGCCAGCAGTCTTGTTCCCAGCCCCTCCTGAGGCCAGCCAGGCAATAGCACACCTTGCTGGCCTGAAGCACTGACAGCCAAGGTGGGGCTGGATCCTGCTCACCTGGTACATGCGGGAAGCCTGGTGCAGGAAACACCAGCTGTGCTGCAGTAGCACTGCGGCTGTGACACCTCCTGCTCCCGCCCTGCTCCCTCAGGGCTACAGGGCGAAGCTGCTGCTGACTCAGGAGCTCCAGGACCAAACACAAGTGCAGGAAAGCAATATCCAGTGGCAAACAAACCACGCTCTGTCCCACTCACCAGTGGGTTTCACTTGAGTTCGTGCATGAAGAGGGGTTTGGGTTCACATGCATATGTGCACAAGGTGAGTTTCCAAGCCAAATAACTACAAGAAAGTGTTTTGTGTATTTATGACGTTCATGAACAACATGCACCCCTGTGACCACAGGCACTAGAGAAGCCTGTACCTCACAGTTCTCTATGTCCCTTAATTCTTTCCAGTGCAAAATTTTCAGGAACCTCCTCACACAAGGACCTCACAATATATAGACCTCCCACCAGAACCGAAGTTCCTTCCCACAAGAACACAAAGGAAAATTCCTGCCTCCTTCTCATAAGCCCTATTAAATTTCTATTAGTAGAAAACAGCAGATGCAAATTGGCTAACTGAATACTGTCAAACAAAACAGACAAGGGCTGTGAATTCCCTGCCATTCCTCTCAAAGACCATTGGAATGGCCCCTCTGTACTCTACTCAGCATTTCACAAATCTTGCCAAAAGTTAGTATCTCTGACAACACTACATCGTTGTCAAATTTTACTAAAATTAGCCAGTGAGATGAAAAAATACTGGAAGATGACAGCTATAAGAATGGGTAAACAGATTGACAGATTAACTGTTAACATGAGTTCCTTTCCTTAGGGAACCAACTTAATAATAAGCTGCCAGCATTCTATCCTTCAGGAGCAGGATATGACAAGAGGATATTTGATATTCATATCCCTGAATCTAGCCTTTCATTGCATATCACTTTCCCTACCAACAAAACAAGGAAGACAGAAGAAATACCTTAACATTCTCCTCTGTTATGTACTTCTCAGCTTTGTCCACTGCATTCTGTCGGAGCCGGTGAAGAAATGCCTGCAGAGATGAAAGAAGATTTATGATCAAAAAGTTTGATAATAGTTTGATTTCACTCTTTTTTTTCCTCTAGATTCCCACCAACACAGTGGCTGATTACCTTTAAGACTGAAAGAATGTAAGCCTTTACAAACTCCCCACCACAGACGTCCAGGCTGCATGCAGGCACTACCAAAGACACTTCCTACAACGCTGTTGGGCTTTGCCTGACAATAAATGTCTTCCCTGTGTTGGAGCTTTTAGCTGTTACTAGCAGTAGACTACAGCAGGATCCATTTGCTCCTCTGAAGGTTTCCTGTGTCTCCAGGATGCCGCGTGGAAGGGACTGTCACACTGCTGGAGCTGGGGCTAGGGCCAAGCCCAATAGTCTCAATATGTGGGGAAGGGAAATGGGATTCACCACACAGTGCCTGTGATACACTGTCCTGTTCACTTTATTTCAGTTGGTTAAAAACAGACCAAGCAATGCCGGAATTTTTCACTTAGGTCAGGTTTCCCCTTCTCTCAGCTCTGCACAACTCTGGCTTTAAGAGCCAAATCAATAAAAAGCTTTAGGTCAGATACAAACGGACAGTCATCTGAATATCAGCCTGAAAAGCATAACTCTGGCCACTGGAAGTTGGGAGGACCTACTTGTGTTTGCATTGAACACATCCACAAACCTATCTGATTCAGTGGGAAGGGTTTAGAAAACATCACTGCATGGGATTTCCATCTCAAGACTCCACTGGTTTAGCAACTATTGGCTAAAAGGCACTTCTGAACTGATAGCAGAGAATTTTCCTATCCACAGGCATCAGCAGAGATAGAAATACCTGCAAGGAGAGACCTGAAGGGCAGGCAGTGAGGACAGAACCTGCTGCAATAAACGACATAACCTCTGCAAAGAAAGGACGACTGGTTTCTAACTTGCCTCCCACACAAAGGAGTGAGCCCTGGGGAGTGCAGTGAACAATGATGAAAGAACTTCTCTTACTCACCTGAGAGAGTGAGGGGAATTTGGTCATGTCTTTATTTAAGGCACAAAGCAGCTTTGTTACAGCTTAATAATAAAAAGCTTTTAAAAGATGAACTATTCCTGAGCAAGGTCCATGTCAGCTGGTGCATACTCAGCTTTTGCTTTTTCCCTTTTGCCTGCTGGGATCAGCAGCAGCTTACAACCTGTTAAGAAGCAATGTCACTGAACTAAACTTACAGCTTACGGAATGCCTTCATCTCTGGTGTTTTGCTTGGCAGACAGTGAACATGTTCCTCTGACTGACTTTCAGCTCTAAGAGGAGCACATTTCTGTTCCAGCTTAGGCATGGCTCTCTGTCACTCATCAGCCATTCACACTTTACAGGACAGGCACCAGTAAAAAAGACATTAATTAATGAGGCACAGAGATCCTACATTTGTTTTTAGCCCTGGATTTTCAATCTGCTTTTGAACAAATTTCAGGGACTATAACCACATTGCTCCTCTAGTATTGCTAAACAGGAAGAAGATCTTGGCTAGATTCCAGCTAGATATGGAGAACTCAGAGGAGTTTGTGGGGACTAAGAAGTCTGAAGAACAGATTCCTGCATCAAAGGAACAGGACACATGTGCCAGTGGCAGAGGAGTTCTTTTGTAAGGAACAGCCAGTCCACCCTGCCAATAATCTGACCAGGAAGTGTAGTGCTCAGCAGCTTGGCAGCAGTGAGGAACTGTCTGAGATGAGGTGTTCAGCATGATGACTGCTGACAGGAGGAACAGCTGCTGCCCTCCCACTTCAGTGCTGGCTGTGACAGCTGAGCATCAGTAACCAGCCCTCCGAGCATTCTAGAGCCCCTCATTCACTAACAGTACGTCAGGCAGTGATTTTCCTTACTTTAATCACAAACATGTTTGGAGACAACAAACCCAACTGAAATCTACACAATTAGCAGCTCCACTGGTGACTAACACTTACCTGCACATTAGTCCCAGTATGAAGAGTCTAATAATAGAGAGCTGTATACAGAAGTGCAAACCACATTAGCTGTTAGAGGCCACTCGGTAAAAAAGTGGAGACTGTGTTAATCTAAAAAACAGCTTTTCTGTGATGCTTGTCTGACAAGACCACTTGATGTGAACACAAGAAAGGGTGAAAAAAGATAGGGGAAAATCAAACAAAAAATAAAAAGGCAGAGAAGAGAGAGGAAGAAGGATGAAAGACCTAGAAGGGAAACAGGCAGTCAACTTTGTAGTCTTTCAAATGTCCTACAGCCTCTGATTTGCCTTGATGTGTATGGACAGCAGTCTCTCCAGTAATAAAGACAGTTACAAGAGATTTTAGTCTTACAAATTTAATAGTCTACTTTCCAAAATGCAAGTGCTCTCAAATTATCAAAACTTAGTGGATGCAGAATGAGTTTGTTCCCCATTACCTATACCAATATTGGTTTGTTCCCCCATATCTACTGAGGTGCAAGAAAAATCTTTTGCAACACAGTCATTCAAATAAAAAGTATGAAAAACACAAGCTATTAAACAGCAGCTCATGAAGATAATGCTGCATGCCCTGTTCACATGGCAACACCACTTTCTTCTTCCAAACCATTTCCTGCTTGGAAAAAGCAACCCTTTTCTCAGAGATGTTATTCTGACATTCAGGTCAGCATTTCCCAAACTTCTCCAGTGATTTTTTGTGCTGCTTGTTTTATTAGGGTCTAAGCTCATTTGTACTAGCAGTAGCCCTCTAATCACCTGGTGACACAGACCCCAAGACCTATTACACAAGTAGTGTGCAACTCTTTTGGGGGAAGAGAGTTCTATGATCTTTCATCAGACCTATTGATTTGCTGGATAATCAGAGTTATTTGGACAAGAACATGACAAAAGTGATACCAAAAGAGAGAAGGTGGTGGTGGATGAATATTTAAAAACTTGCCATGCCTATATCTTATTTATATTCCAAAGTATTTTGTTATAAAAGAGAAAGTAGTTGAAAGGTAAAAGCTTGTCTGGCCACCTACAAAGTTATTGGGACAAATTCTCTCTGCCTGCTCCAACCTCTTCACTCTCTACACAACTCATACAGAAATTCAACGAGTCTGGTCCTTGGCATTTTTCACAAGGAGTTTTCAGGGACGCCACAATATAACCTTTTTTCATCTTCAATCTCTGTAGAAACCAGCCTCTAAGGATATGTGGAAGCATGGGGGGCAGCTTTCTTAGGAGATCTTGGAAGTACCACCTGGGCACTCTGAAAATCATTCCTAGGACACTGGAAGATGATCACAATCATCCCTCCATAGCAAATCTCTGCTGTGGCACACTGTTGGTTTTCTCCTCTCTGAAACTATTGGGGATTACTGAAACAACCAACTGCAGATCACTGAGACTGCTGAAGAGCTGAAACTGATGAACAGGCAACAGAAGTGGGCTCTGCTTCCTTCTCTCTTCTTGTTGTACTCTGGTCAAGACTTACAAGGATAAGGATTTCACAAAAAGAAGAGATAAGAGGACAGCTGACAGCAGACATCTTTCCTCCTCATTCCCCTGTGCTGCATTGCTGCCCTGCCACCCCAGGGCTGGTCTGTGCTCACCCTGGGCCAGGGCTGAGCAACCCCAGCTCTTTGTGTGGGCAGCAGAGGAAGAGAGAGGCACTGGAAGAGCCCATGGATCCAGAACAAGAACAGGTCATGGCACAAGGCAGGGGAAAATGAGAAACCAGGCTGATCAATTTTCATTCTCCTGATAAAGATTGTAAAGGTCCCATCTTCCATTTTAATGTGCTCACTATTAGGAAAACAGTCCAGAGAGGACTTGTTTTTGTTTAGAATTCTGCTTAGTAACACAATGTTTATTTGTGCACTGAGATTCTGTAGTCCTAGAGGTCTGCTATTCCCAAACTCAGCAGGCCACAGCTGATGCTCCTCACGTCACACGTAAGCACAATTTATAGTTTGTCTTACAGTACAAAGCCTTGCAGGATTCAAGCATATCTATGACAAATTAGAATGACAGAATGAAATGTTTCCTTTCTGCTTCACATCATGTTGGACAAGTTCCTCCTAACAGAAACATATTACAAATCCAGAATGAAATTTAAGTATAAAAGTTCATTTCATTAAATAAGTACTTTTTAATGCCCCTTTTGTATGAAAGTCTTTTGTTCTTCTATTCACGGTCCTTACACTCCAGCACTTCAATGAAGTCTCATTGTTTTGATTATCTTTGCTGCACCTCTAAACCACAAAAGCAGAGAGTATATTTTAAGGAAAGAATCTGCTAATTGTTAGTTGATGTCACATGAAACAGTTGCACACATGAAACACATGAAGCAACTGGGATTTCTCTCAAATGCTTTTCATATGGGCCTCATTGAACGCAGCTTGTAGCCCTAATCAGGGAAAACTACTATATTCCATCATCTATGTAGCAGAAGTAACACAAGGCAAACACTACGGATGAGGCAGTGACAGTTTGCTCATGCCCCTTCTCAAAATTCATGTTTAAGGCAGATTCTTGCTATTTCTGAATGTTTGAGGAAGTGACTTCTTACTAAACAGCAAGGCAGGCAAAGTGTGCCTGGCCCTGAGGGAAACGAAAAGGAGAACAGAAACAGACAGCGGTGGGACAACTGGTCCCCGTGTTGCTGGAGAAACAACAACTTAAAGCACAAACCTGTAAAACCTGTTTCCTGAACAGCTGACTGGAATGTCACAGTGCAGTTCATCATCAGTTCAGCTAAAGCTCTACACAAATGACAGGAAACTAATATCTGCATCCCCATCCCACATGTCAACTGTAATTCTCACCTGCACTGAGGTCTGGAAGACAATGCAATAAATAATCTCACAGTAACATCACAATGACTGCACAAGGCTATTTAAACCTTTCAGCATTTCCCTTCAAGCATGTCTTAAGTACCTGACTGCAGGACTGCACTGCCTCCTCACAGCCTTGGGTCACCACCCAGCTGAGAATGGAGGCACCTGAGCCGGGATGAACCTGCCTCAGTCTGCTGCTCCTGGCAGGGCCTGCAGCACTGTGTAGCCAAGAGCTACTGATTGTCCATCCCAGACACAGCTGGGTCTTACAGACAGATGAAGGAATTCTTGAGGAAACACAGATGACTGGTTTTCCAACATCTCTTGCTGTCCTGGGCAAATGCCAGTACACAATGTAGAATACTGGGTCTCACTCAGGTTTTTCAGTTGTGAAATTCAGTTGGAATATTGGAAATCAGAAGCATCTCCTTAAACATTACTAGCATTACACATGTAAAATGGAGCAATACTGAAGCAACTTTACTACTTTTAAAGAGCCTATTACTGTACTCTTACTGGCAATCCAGTATTCCCTCACTGCTCAATTACTGGCTGCTATATTAATATTTCTCTAAAAACACATTTTAAATTATCAGTGTCTGGAGAAGGAAGGAAGAACTTAAGGATCAGAGGAGTGCATTATACTAAAATTCTCCTAAACAGCAGAGCTACAGCTGTGAGAGAGAGCAACTCTGCAAAACCATTGTAGCTGTAGCTGAGATCTACAGGCAAATTAATTCATCAGCAAACACATGAACAGGGACTTGCCAGATAGACAGAAGTGTTTAGTAAGAGGAAATAGCACCAGAAATATCTTTTACTGCCCTAATTTCAAGCTTCCTGTGTATCAAACTGGCTTTAAAGCCTCAAAGGTCATTGGTACTTTTTTTTTTTTTAATCTATCCCGTGAAGAGGAACTAAATTATTAGCTAACCAAGATTATTACTAAAAAGGAAAAAAAAAAAAAAGAAAAAACAGTGTCACACATCATGGAGTATCAAACATTCTCTGCAAACAGCTCAGGCAGTCTGAGCTGTAGAAGCTGCATAATCATTTCACACACACAAAAGCACAGGAGTTACAGGAGACATCATCTCTTCCCACAGCAGACTGCATGATCATTTGCAAAAAAAGCAGATTCCATTTCAGGTGAAACTAGTAAGACCCTCAGAAAAGAAAGGCAGTTTCAGTTGCAAAATTCAGGTATGTCACAAGGGAGAGATCCTTTGACCTGAACCATATTTTCAATGGGTATTTTTTGTAATCATATAGATACTTAACCAATAAATATATGTATCCATATTACAAAACCACCACTCATACTGGCAATTTAATAAACATTAACTAAGAACTGATCATGGCAATTTGAAACTTCTTCCCCACTTCTTAATCTGACATATGGTGAATACTGATAAATATTAAATGAAAAATATAGGAGCATTCAGAAATGCTATTTAAAATTATGTAAGTGCACGTATGAATAAAATGTTTCAATAAATAAACTTGATTTCTTTAAATACTAGATAAGAGAAAGAGCTACTGGTAATATGAAGTACATGCCTGAGATAATTCCAAAAATCTGATTTGTCCATAGCCAATTCTGAATTTTAAGGTTCACCAGTTATGCAGTTCTGACCATACTTAGCTGATTTATCTTACATCTATCTCGTCGTTGTTACACTGTTTATAACATCAAATCAATCACAAAATATTGTCATTGCACAGCACTGGGACATTCAGCTGTGCTTTAAGGACTCGGCCATTACAACTGCTTTCTTCTCACTTTGAATTTCTTGACAGAGGTCCAGCACAAAATGGCTTCTGTCAACAAATCTTTGGGGCTTATCACTCATCTGCTCGCAGCCCTGAAAGCTGAAGCCTTACCTGAGTTAGTGATCCAGGTTCCCACTACAGCAGAGCAAGGGGCAGGCAACTTAGAAGATGAGTCACGGTATTTTAGGAGGCTGGTTAAGAAGAGAGGCCGAATCACAATCTCGAAAGGTTTTCTTTTTCCATCAAGAGTTAGCCTGGGTGACAAATTTAGCTCAGACCACACTCCTCTGCTGTACCCTTCTCACAGCATGGGCAAATACAAATTCCAGGGCAGTGAGTGTTACTGAATCGTCTCTAGAAGTGAACCAGGACTGCCTCAGTCACTCATGGATGCTTACAGACATGGGAGCACTGCAAGTTGATGCAAGCAAAATTCACATGCACGGACATTCTCAGGACAGTGGTATTCCGGGACTAATCACAAATTAGCTGATCCAGCAGTACTTCCCAGAAAAAGTCTTTTACAAAGAAAGCTCTAAAAAGATCCCGGACCATCATCTGCATTTCCAGCGCACTGCTGTTTACACCGGAATTCGGCAACAAAAAAACCCAGTCAAACCAAATTCATGCTTTGACTGATGGAGGGAGGTGGAATTGAAGGGAAGTCATAGAGAAATATGTTGCAGTGTTTCTCACTCCAAAGAGAGATCCCTTTCTTAAGGAGGAGCTATTTTCATTTGAATTACAAAAAACCTTTTGTGAAATGAAAGACGGGCTGGTGCTGCAGAAAGGCCATTGTCCCCTCTGTATCACTGCCCTGACCTCTGCTAGCCCCTCCTCCCCCCTTCGCTAATATTTGCATTCTCACACAGGTCAGAAGATCCCAATTCACTTCAGGGCTCCAAAAGCTACATTTCTCACCTCTGAAATCCTTCAGGACTCATTGGTATTAATTTCTGCATACCTCCCGTACCTGGACTTCTCTTGACTCCTCTTCATGCTCTCTCTCCCGTACAATGGTATTTCTATATCACTTCGAATAATCTCATTATTGTAGACATGAAAAAAAAAAACCCAATCCCTCCTCTTCTTTGCTTAAGCATGCCCTTTTGTGAATATCTATCCCTGGAAGATTCCACCCCATTCTAATATCAATAGAAAATGTATTTGTTCGGATTTTAAAAACAACTTAAGAAAGCTACGTGCATAATTCTCTCAAGCATTTGGAATGTTCTCCCTTTTACTGGCCTCTTTGTGTCATTTTCCCTGTTCTACAGTCATGAGATGATTTTAATCATCTTACTGTACCATGGCACTCTTCAAAATGCTTTCTGGACAAAGTTTGGTTGAACAGTGTGGTTTACTTCATTCCACTTTTATGTAGAGAAGTAAATCCGGACAAGTCTGTGTCTGCTTAATCTTAATGGTACTTTAACAGAAGTTTGTTTCAGAAGTAAGGGCCCAGTAAACAATACATTTTTCAGGATTCAACTCATATTACTCAAATTCACTGTCCTCATAGTGGAGAGATGTCTGCAGATTGCAACCAATTCTACATTAGAGGTGGCGCCAACTACTAAGGTCCTATCAGCACCAGGGATGTTTACTCAAGTTTCAGGCTCTAGACAGCTACTCTTTTTTCAGGAGGGTGGTAGAATCATCAGAGACTAGAAACATCAAGTGGAATCCAAAAAAAAAGTAAAATCAAGATGATAATGAAACTGCAGCAAAAATCAGATTTTCTTTAAATAATATTTCAAGACAACAATCTATCTTTGCTATCAGAAAGACTATTCTCTTCCTCTTCTACTCTTTCCAGTGATGGTGTCTTAACACACTCAACAGTAAATAGACAACACAGAGGAAAATTTTAAAATTAAATCTAGTCCCCTAAAGCCCATGGAATATACTTCCTTAGTTGCAACAAAGCCTAGGACTTCACCTAGCTGAAGCAAACCAGTTCAGCTGACTGCCATCAGTTCACTGACACTTGCTCTAAATGACCCGTGAATCTACACTGGGCCCACAGAGCATTATGTCGGGTGACCCACACATCTACATTGCAAACACGTAACAAAATCCCAGGATCCTATTTCCCTAGGAACACTGCCTATGCCCTGATGATACCTACTTAAGATTGTCTCTCGTAAGCCAGTTTAGGATCAGACTTTGTATCTAAATGTTGAGGTTTTCTAAGGTTTCTTCTCAAGGGCAGGTCTACCTGGCAGGGCTAGGCAGCAGCAGAACGCTGCCGGGAGAGGCTCCCTCGGACGGGGCAGGGGCTCGGGGTAGCAGGGTTTCCCCGGGTTTCCCCTAAGGCACCCGAGCAGATGGCCAAGGGTCCCTGTTTGGGGAGGTAGGGCGTTGGTAAGGTCCCAGGGCAGCGGCCGCTCCCGCAAGCAGAGCTTCACTCGCGGCGGGGGACGGCGGCGGGGGACGGCGGCGGGGGACGGCGGCGGGGGACGGCGGCGGGGGACGGCGGTGGGGGACGGCATCCCGCAGTGCTGGCGAGTTCTCCCCACACAACCAAAGCCCGTCTCCCCTCTGGTGCCGAGAGAGCGAGAGAGAGCCGGGAGCTGCGCCCAGCCCCTTCCCCGGCCCGAATCTCGGTACCTCGGCTCCCCCTAGAGAAACCCCTCAGCCGAGAGCAGCCGGCCGCACCCTTCCCCCAGACCCCGGCCACTGGTTTTGTCTCTCAGCAACAGGTGGGAGAGAATTCCCTGAGAGAAAGAAAACAGGATCAATCCTAACCTCCAACACAGTGCATTCACACTTCCTATCACAGGAAAGAAAAGAGGACCGCTTTTGAGTTGCCATTTCTTTGCGTGTGCCTCGCCCTCACTCGGTGACTGAGCTTGCACACACAGAGGGGTTGTACGCACAGCTGCACTTGCAAGATCTGCCTTGATGTATTTGCAATTATTTACACACACACAAAAAGGGGGGGGGGGGGGAAGGAAGAGCATTTTTCACATGTTGGTTTTAAAAAATAATCAAATGAACTTCACAAGTACATTTATTACTACCCCAGAGCATGAACAGATGGTTTGGCTGAAGGTCCAGCAGCTGATGGGAGCTGCCTTTCCTAACTTGAAGTGTAAACCACCTGAGTGCTCATGGGAATGGCTCCGTTTCCCACCAGATTGCCTACACTGCACAGACTTTGGGAAGAAAACAAGTAAGAGGAAATCCTTAATTAGTATGAAATATAATGCCAAAATTTCAACAAAATCAGAAATCTCCCTGAAGGCAATGTCAGTTGTGGGCCTTGGGTTTTTTTTCTTCTCTTTCAGAAACAGCACTACAGACCTGGAAGCCACTGGAGAGTGGTCTAGAGCCAACCTCTGGCCATGGAGAACCTCAGAAACATCCTCAGAAGGCTTACTCATGTCAGGGTTCCTGCCCAGCTTTACATACCTAGAACATTTGGGCTAATCACACACCCGTTTGGGGTGCCCAGAAAGACCTGACCTCTTCACTGCACCCAATACTCAATGGTAACCAGTCACATTTCCTCTTGGACAAGTGGAAAATTATGCCATTCTGTCAGGTCTAAGAGCTAGACAAGTCTAAAATACTACCTGTCCCACTGACCCAAGCCGGGTTTCATAGTTCCCCTTCAAATACATTCGTTTTCTTGTGATAGACTGAAGAAAACCTCTCTCTTATAGTGTCATTCCTTCTCTGCACACAATCATATCACACACAGTCTTAAACTCCAGCTTCCTGTGAAGCAGAATGAAGAATGAGACCATTATATTTTAAACAGAAAGGGGAAGTTGAGCTAGTGAAGCTCACTGCAGCCCCTGAACTGAAGGGCTCCAGCAGGCAGACAGCCCTGCCCAGTCCTCCCACAGCCTCGGACTGCCTCAAGGTCTGCAAGGCCGTGCTGCTGCCACGGGTGCCACGGGTGCCACTGCTGCTGGCTCTGGTGCTCTGGCTTGGGGCATGAGGGCTATGTTGGCAGCTGTTTCTAATCAGTGCAAAGACTAGAGCAAAGCTAAAAACACAGCTTTGGTATATACACTTGTTCTTTCTTTACAGAGTTGCAAATAGATGTGAAACCTTAAAAGGAATTACTAAAATTTTCATTTTAGAAGGGGCTTTGTGATCAAAACAGGGTTTTTAAAGTATTATGATGTTTTTAAATGAAAACCAGATAAAATTTGACCTTTCTTCATCAGAAGCCAACTGCATCACATTGCTAGGAAACATGAAGCACATCTCTCCAAACCTCAATCTGTTTCTGCAATCTGCCCTTTTCTCAGTACTGCCACAGCTTTCTCCTCTGCATTACAAAAACAATTATTAAAGCAGCTTGGGGCCTTATCACCAGGACAGTCCTCTGGAAACTCAGCAACTATTTTCAATGTGGGTATCTGCAGTTAGGATTAGGTATGATTTTGTTCACCATTCCATCCAGCCACAGGAATTGTCCCTGCTGAAGGAAGGGCATCAACCACACTGCCTGCATGCCAATGCACTGGCTGGTGAGTTTAGCAAACCATTCATTCAGGCTGCCATCTTCTCTTCTGCAAGATTTTCCCTTCAGCTGCATTTTCATTGGAGGCTGACTGGTAGAATCGACTATCTAGCAAAGAAACTCACACACAGAGTTCCCTTTAGAGCCACTCATCCTATCTGCCAGCGCAGCACCTCCCAGTCCAAGCCCATCACAAGTCACCTCAGACACTGCCTGCACTACTTCCCCCAAGGATCCATCTCTATCAGTCCAAAGAACAAAGCTCAAAAGATACTGCCAAAGCTCAGGTGCAAGCTGGGCCAAGGCAAATAGATGGTTTAAACCTCATCTACCACATTTACACACTGGATTGAATTTTGCCTTTGCAAGAGTCCCAGCTGCATCTGTGAACTCAGCTGATTGCCAGTTACTGAGTGCTCAACACAGAGCAGGGCTTTTATTTGTAATAAAGCATCTAGAGTGGAAAAACAGCACAGAATTTAATAAAAGAAACACTCAGACTGCCAGTGCCTTGTGGTGCATCTTTGCAGATGCTTGGAATTCCCTACATAAATAAAGCTGGAAATTAAAGTTCTGCCAATTAAATAAATGTCTGTTTCAACTCAGTTTTGTATTAAAACAGTAACTAATTTTACTTATACAAAATAAAGTGTGAAGTCCTGGATTATAAATAGGCTCCATTTGTGGATCTCTTTTCACAGTTACTCTGCCTAAATAACTGACTGTTCAGAGAAAAAAAAAAACCCACCCAATTTGCATACCTAAGAACAACTGCATTAGCCAACTTAAAAGGCAAAACACACACACAAAGCTGAATGTAGACATCAGACATTTAAATAAGAGTTGGTCATTCTCATAGAAAATGCAATAGATCTAAAAGCTTTTTAAGAATAAGCGTTTAGAAGCTTATAGAGGCAACATCTTTTCTAGTGAACTGTTTCATTCCTTGCACAGTAAAGGAAATTCTGGATGCTCCATCAATTGTCACATCAACACAGGATCCTTTATCAAAACCCTTTTTATTTTAGCCATGTACCAAAATAAGGAACCGTCTTTAAATGCACTACAGATGATGGACAAAGCAAAAACAGGAGGAAAACTGGAACTGCAACCCTTGCTTCTCTACTAACGGCCTAAGCAGAGTGTCCTGTTCTCTGTACTCTGGGAATCACTCCTCTAAACTGGGAAGAGCCCACCCTCCTTTTTTAAATCTACTGACACTTAAAGCTGTCCAGTGGTTTTCTTGGGAGGAAAGCTTAGAATACTCTCTGCTAGTCTTCTAGCAGGAACTAGAAAAGAAGCAAAATAAGAAATTATTAAAAACAATCTCCATGGCACTTAACTGAACTTTGAAAAACCAGCACAAAGTTCTGACACCAACATTCCTGACAACACAAAAATTGCCATTTAAAGCACAGGGCCTTGCTCTTGCTGTCAGCCACTTGGGACTGAAAGCAGGTAATACAAAACACCCACAAGAAATGCTGAGAAACCACAGCAGGAAGTAATAAGCACAGGATGTCACAAGAAGTATTTATATTTATTTTACTTATTCTTTAATTCACCTCCAAAAAACCTAAAATCTTCTTCAGGGCAATGCTCTACTGAAAGCACCTCACAGCTGGGAGCACATCACCACAATAGCTAGGTAGGTGTGCATGATTTACTTCTGATGCTTACTATATTTTCAATGGAAAACGTGGTTTGTCATGCTATTAGTGCCTCCAGATTTGAGTGGAACCTAAAAGCATTACAATCCCTTTATATATATATTCTGGCAAGGTGGCTGGAGTTTCTGTTTTGACTTTCATTTCTCCCCTAGTAGGACAGTCCTCAAGGCACTGCAAGATCCCTCAATGGGAAAGGGCTGCTGTCTGCTCAAAGCCCTTTTCAGTGACTCCTGGCTCTCTCCAGGTAGCAATCCAAACGTTTGTTGGCTTCACTTTCTGTTCTAAAAAGCAACATAAGGCAAGATGCGATTACCCACAAGTCTCTATGCTCCTCCTTGTGTTATTACTTCTAGCAAATGGAGTAGAAAACAGTAAAAGCAAAGCATTTGATTACTGCTTGCTAAGCACAGAACGTGTGCAGAGCCTCTTTATTTTTTGAATACCACAGTAAAGCTACGCATGACCATTTGGTTTGAACCAGACCACACATATTACTCCCTGCTCACTGTGTTGACTCTCAGCTGGTTGCTCTTCTACCACTGGCACCATACAATAAAGCACCAACCTGCTTTTCGAATGGGCATAATTCCACAGAATTAGGGAGGTCTGACCTCAGTCTT
Organism: Brachypodius melanocephalos; assembly: GCA_013398615.1. Classification (NCBI taxonomy): domain Eukaryota; kingdom Metazoa; phylum Chordata; class Aves; order Passeriformes; family Pycnonotidae; genus Brachypodius; species Brachypodius melanocephalos. The sequence continues at coordinate 211,538 of VZSR01001238.1, read as the reverse complement.
AAAAGTGACAGGTCCCTTGGTACTGATGGGATTTCTGGCTCGTTATCATAGTGCTAATTTACATGGCTTTTATCCCATCACTCCCAATGCCTTGTCAATTACTGAAAGGCAGCCTGGTACCTCATTTTTACCTTACCCCTTGCCCTGGGGCTGCCAGCAATGCTTCTAATTACACATCTGTCACAAACCAAACTCCATCTTTAGGGCAGAACTCTTACAAGAGTGAACCACACATGAAGTGATGCCAGAAACCTTCTGAGATGTAAACCCATGGCCCTGGATCCAAGGTCCTCCTGTGTATCATAGTGCTGCTGGCACTTCATACAGGAGGCAGGAAGCTAATAGCAGTGACTGTTCAGAATCTAGATGATTAATTATGGTGCTTATTACTTACAAAACCATCCCATTATTCTAGCATTCCCTTCAAAATCCACTGTTCTTAATTAAATATAACATTACTACTATAACAAATAATATTAAGCCTTATTACCCAAATGAAGTTGAGTAATTTCTAGGAAATGCCCTTCTTCCATCATAGATGATGTTGACATTTTTTATTTTCTAAGTATTTAATTTTTCATGTGAATGCTGAAGCAACAAAATAACCACAGGGTTATTTCAGGAAAATCTGCTTTGAGTGCTACTTGGATTTGTTATCTTTCCTACAGAAGATTAATAAATCACCATTAATTTGTAAGGGAGAGATGGCATGGTTCAAGCAAACTCTGCAAAACACTAGAATATTTCAAATGCCTCTGTAAAGCAAACAGAACACTGGTCATATTAATATAGGTAAAAACTAAGACAGCAGACTTGACTCATCTATATCTTTTGGTTGCCATTACTCCAAGACATGCACTTAGGTTTACGTTCTGGCAGGATCTGTCACTGTTAGGTCTTGGTGTGTTTGCATTTGGATCTCCAAATTTTATGCTAAGCACTCACCACCTAGCTCTTTCTTAGAAAGACATTTTGTATGGGAACTCTCCGTCAGTAAGACCCTGTGTGACACGACTGGCATGTCAGACCACCAATGCAACTTACAGCTGGTTAAAAAGGATTTTGATTTTATAGAAACGATCTGGGCTTTTACCAAGGTTTAATTTTTTATATTAAAAAGTACACAAACGTATACATCTTCAGTTCCTCTAACCTTCGCTACACTTTCCCTACCCCGAGTGTCCAAGAAAGTGTGAATCGACACATAAAGGTAACCAAGGTGACCACCAAACCACGCCCAAAATGCAAGGAGTAGATTTATTTCCTTACATCGCTAACATGGCTGGGCGGCAGAGAGGCACAGGGGCTCTGCTGGGCTCAGCTCATCCCGGGCACAGACATACAGACACACAGACACACACGGGCTCTGCTGGGCTCAGCTCATCCCGGGCACAGACACAAGGAGACACAGACTCCACTCTGCTCAGCTCATCCCAGTGGATAGTGGCAGTGGGAAGGAGGCCCTGCCTGCCCCAATATAAAGGACTTCACACGTGCAGAGTTTATCACAAGGCTGTGTTTTTATGATCTGTCTCTCTCCCAGCAGGAGGCTCAAGCATGTCTGTGAGAGTGTGTTATCTTTACACAGGAATTCTACTTCTCAAAGCAGGCAGAGGATGAACAACACCAGGCATAATAAATGGAGTTTCCCCACACTGATACTCAGCATTCCCAGCTGTAAGGTCACTTTGAGCAAAACTATTCCCTCCTTGCCAAATCTTCTGGTTTTAACCCATTCCTCCCAACACAAGACTTGTTTGGGCTAAGAATTTCACAGGATGTATAAAGAAACATTTTTCATATTTGCTTCTGTCATGAGTGTCCAGCTTGTTCTTATTCTTTGTGTATCGTCTCTGGAGACTTCAGCTTTCTTAAACCAACATGATGAGCCCAAGAGAAGGGAATTACTTAATCCCCTGCCAGAATACATGGGATTATTTAGAGAAAAATATTTTTATACTGATAAAAGGCAATTGTCTTTCACTGTCGGGGTTAATTTTTGTTGTTCTCTAGTCTCAATCTATTCCCTGTTGTTAAATTTAAACACAGAATGACAAACTAGTAATTCCTGAATTTAAATCCCACCAATAAAATGGTGCAGCTTATAACCTGGAGTAATCCACCTACAGCCCACAGTAAATCCCTTTGGATTCTCCACTGGCATTTCTTCATTTGCAAAACATAAACAGCATCATTTACCTTCAAAAATGTACACAAATCTGTACATTAGTAATGTACAGATTTAGACAAAGCTTATCTATCCTATCTCTTAAGAGTTGTAAGGAGTAGTTCCTAAAAACAGAAGAGAGCAGCAGGTCACCTCCTTCCTATGCTGGGGGCCCCAGAGCTGGACAAAGTACTCTAGATGGAGTCTCAGGAGAGCAGAACAGAAAACTCACATCCTAGCCATGGCTAAAACATCAGGTTTGAGTTAAGGGTGTTAACAAATGTTTCCAGGGTAACCTAATGGAACTAAATGAAAAACAACATTGAGCTACTCTTACCTTCCCAAATGGACACAACAATGTACATCTCCTGCTAATGGGGCTCTCTTGCACATGAGCACCTTCTACTCAGGACAGCCACCACTAGTTTTGCATGGAGCATCTTAAGCATTCCTTAAGAAAGCAGGTACCAGAAAGCTTCTTGAGCACAATGTGGAAGTTGAGCTATTCAAACCTATTCAGCAAAGCGTTAAATTAATCAGCATATATCTTATATCACTGAGACATATATCACAGAAACATCCAAAGACGCTGGCAAATATTAATCCTTTCTCTTTACCACTCCACTCACGAAGAGCAATTAAGTCTGAGTTGCATCATTGTTTTTCCATTGCAATATCCTCACACTGGAAAGCAAAGCTTTTAGAGATAAAAATTACATGACTGAACTACATAGAGATAGAAACCAATACAACTGAACTACAAGGTAATGGAAGCTCTCTGCCTAAAATGTCCAGGGAATTACCACTTCACCTGAGGGAGCATCTTCTTTGCTGACTCTCACCTGCCAATCAGGAACTAAGAGCACAGTTTATTAAAAAAGCCTCTTCGATGTCCTTCTTGCTTTTGAGTTATCACAGCAGTCACTGATATCCTTCAAACTCAGTAATAAACAGTAACAGAGGAACAACAATTTCCAACTGTTTTCCTTCAAATAAACTTTCACATTACCAGATTTTAAAAGATTCATTCATATACACTAGCATAAATTACTCTCTATCACATAAGGCACACACAGAACAAACATTTAAAAGCCATGCTCTGTTTCCCAAAGGCTCATTATGTTGACCATTAACTATGGGAAGGTTTATTCCATGTAACACCAGTGAGCCATGCAAGGACATTTTAAACACTCAAATTCACCAGATGAAACTCCAATCATTGTAAGAACATCTTGTCCTACTGAAGCATGTTCCAGAGACAATTCTGCACTGGTTGAATATCTCACAAGCTATTGTTCCTACACCCTGTATTCCATCATGTTATGTTTTTGACAGTTTTTGTAGGACATACACTTAGAATTGGCTTTTGTAAAACATCTTTGGTGACTGACAGATTGTGTCGGAACTGGCTGCATGAGCAGGGAGGTGGCATTTTTATCTGCAAAACACCCAGACTCTTCACACAATGCACACCAGAAAGGACAAGCTTCTTGCAGAGATTTACAGCTTCTTCATATATAGCAGGTGCTCTTAAAGAAGTCCCTAATTCTACTGTATCCGTGGGCTCTTATTGATACATATCTTGATTATCAACACGCTATTTGCCAAAAACATATTCTTGTCTCCACAAAGTATACCAGTGGTAGGTCAAACTCCAGTCACATCTTGTTCTATTGTAATGAAGACAGAAATATCTATAATCTAGGTGGAGAACAAATGAGATAAAAGCAGGCATTATTACTCAGAGGTGATACCAGCTGCTGGAATGACTGTGCTTTGTATGGACACTCAGGGAATTACTTAAATTCCCTGACAATGCGAAAAACCCCAAAAAATCAGGCAGGCGGGAAGAGAAGGCAGTGAACATCCATGTCAGCATTTCCAGAATGAAAAAAATGTAGCTGAAATAATTTGGTGGAATTTCTGCTCAGAAAAATCCATCTCCTGCATAAAAGATCTGATGGACAGATAAAATTTCCAATAAACCTCCTGAACAGATGTTAGTTTTTAAAGAGAAAGAAGAATCAAAAAGGAAGAAAATATAGAATCAAAGACAGAGCACAATTTTGCAACATGCTTAGAGTGTATCTTTCTCCTGCACTGCATTTTCACATCTTTGTGAATAAGCTTTCTAAATAATGCAAATCCAGGAAAACTCACACTAACAGAGAGCAACCAGTATTCCAGTGAATCAGTTTTGTAAACATCTGCACCTTCAACAAACAGGTACAAGGCAGGCTTCTCAGAAACCAAAAACTGCATGAGAATTAAGTTAAGGCCCAATGACCAAAAAAGCCACCAGACCTAAACTTCAGGATGGAGCTTGTGGTCAACATTACTTTTACTTGCATAATGTTCAGTTATTTTTCCCACTCTCTATTCCTTTAGTTTGCATATCCCTGCACTGCAGCAGTGAAAATGTGACTACAAAAATAGGATGTGACAAAAAAGAGAAAAAAAAAACCCACAAGACCCCAAGCAAGAATTCATACAATTTCTAGTCAAACATTGCTATTCAAAGTCCAAAGAGGCTTTAGCTAGGAGCTGCTGAACTCTTGAGTGCTTATAAAAAATCTAAACCTCCTCAACTCACCCAGTGAATATAAGAATCACAAAATCATAGAATAGCTGGAATTAGAAGGGACCTCTGGAGATCATCCAGTCCAACCCCCATGCTAGGGCCCTGGAGCAGGTGACACAGGAATGTGTCCGGACGGGTTTGTAACATCTCCATTGGAGGGAGACTCCACACCCTCCCTGGGCAGCTGCTCCAGTGCTCTAGCCACCCTCCAGGGAAAGAAGCTCTCTGCCATGTTGAGGTGGAACTTCTTGCGTTTTCATTATGGCCATTGCTTCTCATTCTGTCACTGGGCACCCCTGAAAGGAGCTCAGCACCATCCTCTTGGCACCCACCTTGGAGATATTTACCTGCATCCATGAGATCCCCTCTCAGTTTTCTCACCCTTAGACTGAACAGGCCCATATACCACAATTTCCCCTCATCAGAGATGCTCCAGACCTCTACACTCACCTTTGCTGAACCTCATTTGGTTTCTCTCTGGTCCATTCTCCAGCCTATCAAGGTGCCACTGAATGGCAGCTCAGCCTTTAGGTGTATCAGCCACTCCCCCCAGTTCTGTATACTCCACAAACTTGCTGAGGGTCCATTCTATCCCTTTGCTCAGAGCACTGATAAACAAGCTGAACAAGGCTGGAGCTAGTATTAAATACTGGGGAATGCCACTGACTACAGGCCTCCAATGGATTCTACTACTCCAACCCACATTACCCAACATTTACCTGTAAGGATGTTATGGGAAACAGTGTCAAAAACCTGGCTGAAGTCAAGGTAGAAAATATCCACTGCTTTCCCCTGATTGTCCCATCTTGCCATGCCATCATAAAAGGCATCAGATTGGTCAAGCACAATTTCCCCTTCATAAAGGCATGCTGACTCCTCCTGATGACCTTTACTTTTGCATGTTGACAATAAACTCTAGAACAATCTGCTCTGTCACCATTCCAGCCATGGAGGTGAGGTCACTGACCTGTAGTTTCCCAGAGCATTCATCTTGCACTTTTAGGAAATGGGACTAACACAGACATTTCCTGCAGTCGCCAGGCACCTCTCCCATTCTCCATGATTCTTCAGAGATGATGATGGCAGAGCAGCTTAGCAACATCTGCCAGCTCCTTGGGTGCATCCCATTGGGGCTCATGGATTTATGGGCACTTAGTCTGCCTGGCTGAGATCTAACACAACCCTCTATAACCAAGGATAAGTCTTCCCTTCTCCAGTCTTCCTCTCTTACCTCCAGGGCCTGGGAGTCCTCTGAGCTGACCACCTGTATCAAAACTTAACATGAAAATGGAGAGGTATTGGATTTTTCAAATGTGGGCAAAAGACTGTATTTTGATCTTGCTGATTTAAAGGGATTTAGTTAAGCAGGTGCAAACTTCAATGCAGACGCTTTGATTTCTATGGAACTATCTTAGATTAGGTTAGTTTGAAATTGCTCCCCACAGATCTCAGCTGAACTGCAAACAATCACTGCTAAAAGGTTTGCACATGAGTAGCACTTTGGTTTAAAATTCCTTCACATGTCCCACAGCCACAGCTGTTTGTGTAAACAAGGCCTAACGTGACAGTGTGCACATAAAGGAGAAAGAGTGGCAGTTGAGGTTGGGAGGAAACAATTCAAGGAAGAAATAAGTACTTTTTCATGCAGAGCTATACAACAATAATAAAAGAAGTCATACCTCAGCTCTATCCATCCTTTCAATGTCTGCTTCAAGTCACAATAAGAACACAAGACTTCAAGTCACAACAAGAACTATAAACCTTTGTTAGGCTGACATTTGCATAACATTGCCAAGAGTTCCTTTGAGTCAGGCTTCTGCTCAAGGCTCACTTTCATGGCTATTTGCTGATTGCAATGATGCTGGCTGTCAGAAGCTCCAGTTCTAAAAGGCTCCATGAACATCCTGTTTGTGGGTTGAAATCTGGAAGGGCATTTTCAATAGGATATGTGATTTTACTGCTCAGGTATCAAGCGTGACACTGATGTTACATCTTTTGTCACGCAACACAAGGATGGATTCCAGCCCTTGCTCTCGGATAGCAACCCTTACAACTGACACTCCAAGGTTCTTCTGTTATTCAGTAAGCATCACATACTGAGATGATGAAAAAAGATGAAAAGATGATGATGTACTATTTCCAAAATCTGAGGATTCATTGAATTTGTGAAACTCTCACTCATGAATCTCCAGCATTCTCAGGACTTGGGGCATTTAACTAACAAAATCAGAACAATCAGACATGCCTGATCCAACCCCAGACATTCATCTAGAACCTGAATGTACCAAAGGTGAGGTCTCATCAGTGTGCCTGGTAGTTCAGCAGCCCTCCCTTCTGCAAGCTAGAGCAACAATGGCAGGATCAGGCTAACTGCAGGACACCCAAGAGCCTCCCAAGCTGTCCTCTTCACTAAAGATGCTCTCTTCAGTATCACACACTAAGATGAAACACGAGGAGCTGAAAGCCTCCCTCACAAAGGGAAATAGGCTCAGTTACCAAAATGTCGCACGGCAACATAAGCTGTCACTGACCCAGAAGCATCAATTTCACATTACGCTAAGTACAATGAGGCAGTCACCGAGGTAAGTCTCCCATCACAAACAATATTCCCAGCAGTATTTCTGCACACAGCAGACCTTCCTTGACAGCTTGCATTTCTCTAATTCTGAAGTCTTACCAACAAAAATGCTCTTATAACTTCAGTACCCACAAAAGAAGTCACAGGAAATCTGACTATCAAATGTAAGTAAATTACCAGTGCCGGGAGCACTTAAAAGAAGTGTGCATGCTATTTAAATTTGCTATAACAAATATTTTGTTATAAATAAGATGAGCAACTGATCAGCACAGCTGTCTCTAGAAAAATCAAGTGTTAAGAACCATTCTAATAATCAAACCAAGACATGAAAAACAGTCCAGGGATTTTTAATGGTAATGTAGGTCAGATAACAGAGCATTAGTCAAATGCTCACAAATCTCTTAATTATTGCAACACAGTGAATGCAAAAGAATATTGAAATAAAGATAAAATGTTACAGGCAAACAATAAAAGAATGCAGAACAGGAATGATTAAGGTCTTTGTGTTCCTAAGGAAACCATCTACCTCTCACTCCCTCCTTTCCATTAATATCTCTCAGAAAAATGTCAGCTCCAAGTTCTTCCCAAAGCATTCAGCAATTGAATCTTGGACATAAGCCTGGAAAGTTGAATCCAGTTCTGATGTGAGGGGTGTCCTTCCCTGGAGGTTTTAGATTTGCCTGTACAGAAGAAACTTCAGTGCACTGTCAGGATATTGTACCAGCAGGGGAGGACTGGTGACACTGTCAGCTCCTTCCACAGTGGGCAAGAAGCCCCTTGGACCCAAGGGCCCTGTGCAGCAGTGAGAGGCTCCAGGCTTTCCCCTCAGCACAGCAGGGCACTGTCCTGGATCCTGGGCAGGGCTTGCTTCCAACACTCTGCTGCCCTAGTTACTGCGCAGCACACTGGTTCTGTGCATCAATTATCTGTAGCAGTAACTGACTCTGCAGAACACGAATGCTACGATTTAAAAAAACAGATACCAAATCATATTGCAAAAGCCTTAAGAGCTGTAATTCCTGGACAGCCTTGACCCAGAATCCATTTCCACAGTGAGCAAAAGAAATGCTGGTTAGTCCTTCATGTTAGACTCCACTCCTAGCATAATTGGAGTCAGCCAATTAGTCGTGATTTGGCATGAGAGGACTTTCGGAAATATCGGAAGTTATCATATAAGAGGATTTATCTGAATTTCAACCAGCTCTGCATGTAAGATACCCAGACAGCTTCCCAGCAATGCACTGGAATAGGTCTGAGAGCAGCTCAGAGACAGATTTCCACCGGCGTACGATTCTCAGTTTTATCCATTCATCTTGAAAATAAATAAGATTTGACTTAGACACAAAACTCTACTTATTTTTCTGCCTATTAGAGAAGACAATTTTTGAGGAAAACCAATTAAATATATATATAAGCAGCAACCCTTATGGTAAATGCATCCAAGGCTATATATCGTAACTGCACTTAAAAGGAAATTTGGATTGATTTATAGTTATAATATGGAATGGAGAGCTTTCCTTTGTATTGATGTGACTAATGAGCAAGGTTCTTGTAATAAGCAAATGCAGCTGCCCTTGACAATGGAGAAGTCTCTGGGGAGAAGATGAGGATTACACAATGAAGTTAACAAGGAGTAGAGGACACAATGTTTTGTAGAGGATCTGCATGAAAGCACAGTCTCTCATCTCTCAGTAAAAGCTATAGAATGCTTTCATAATTAATTTTCAGGCCACATGTTTCACAAGAAGATACATTTTTTATTAAGTATGAAACTAGTACAAACTTCTCCATTACATAGATTTTTACGTTGAAAGGGCCCTCACTTGACAAAAATAAGATTGCTCAATATATGAAAGTATTCTTCATGCACCTCAGAAATTAAGATTATTTTCAAGATTTAAACCTTGTTTCCACGATAACAAAAACATTGAAAGTCAGTATTAATGATGACCTGTAAACGCTATTCTTTAATACTCAAAGCTGTACTAATAGGGAAACAAATATTAACAGAGAAACAATGGTTTATTGCCAGCAGCTTCCAAAACAGAAAAAACTTTCAGTTGCTCCAATCAGCTTCAGAAATCTATCTAATTTTCCAATATCCCAAGTATGCATTTTCTCAGTGACATCAGTGACAGCTGCTGGACACCAAATAACTCAAGCTCAGGTAGCACTACTTGGAGAGATCTTGGGTGGTTTTCCTTTCTAGTATGAAACACCTTGCAGGACTTTGCTCTCACTGAGCTGGGTTACATGATCCACTGCCTCCTGAACAGCTGCACCAGGGAGACTTTTGCTGGGGGGTGAGAAAACCAGCACGGGACATCAGCTGCCTTCAGCCTGTCCTGCTTTGGGAGTAGAAACATTTCTGGCTCTTAAGAGGCGATACTGGAATACACCAACCAAATAACTGGACCAGACTTTGCTGAGAAATAAATAGTGAGAACTCCACATGTGATTGTCTGATGGTACAAAGGAGATGCTGCTCACAGTAAATACTGCAGGTAAGTCCTCCCCTTTTCTCACATCTCAGCAAAAACTTTTACATAGTTGCTACAATCAACAGAACTACAGAATCTGATTTCATCCTTTTAAAAATATGGGACTTCCCTTCATTTAGTCAGGAATAAAAAAGTAAGCAAGGTTATCTAGAAAAATGCTATAAGTTGTCTCACTGAGAATTAGAACTCCATGAGCAGCATGGCCAAAGTAACTCCAAGATTTTTCGCATAAAACTGACGGACATCGTACCTGAAAAGTGTCATCTTTTGTCACTCACTGTCATGTTCTGGTAGCCAACACAAGCAACTTTGTACCAGAGCTATCATGGCCACCATGTCAGCTTCTCGTTTGCCAAAATACACCATGGAATAATAACCTTGATTTGCCCCAAGAGAGAAAAGATTGAATCTCTCTAAGCAAACCATTCTGAACTAACTTCTGCACTTGACTTCCTGAAGAGAATTTCTACTCAGTCAGTATAACTACTCTGGATTCTTCCATAGCACATTGGAGGAACTGATCAAGGCTGTATAAAGTTTAGACTCTTTTACAAAAGGATACAGCTCTGCTTGAGTCTGACTCCTTGCAAAAATGTCTCAGCCACACAGGCAGCCATAGGCCCCAGAAGTCAGCACAGTGCTCTTCCTTTCACTCTGAAAGAAGGAGATTATAGCTTCCTGTGACCTACAGCCCACTGATCAATGCCATCTCAATCTTCCTCTTTTCCTGCTCCCTCAAACTGCTGCTCCTTTACTCGGCTCACCACTTCCTCCAGAGCAACACATGAAGCAGTGCTGTGAGGGAACAGGGAAGTGCACGGTATGGAAATCACTCCTTTCCCTCTATTGCCCACCCATGAGAACAGCTTCAGAACCACAGCTCTGATTTAGGGTTAGCTTCTGAGAATACTCCAGCACCATAGCTCTTGCATTTCCAGTGCTTTTTGATTCTCTAAGTTTGACATATTCAACCTGATGGATAGGTAGGTTATCTTTTTTCTGTGTCTGGAAGCATAGGATTTCCTTTCCAAAGCCAAGAAGTAGCATGCAGAAATTCATCACTTTCTAGGAAATACTGGCTATACTGCACGTGTACCACAAACCTGGTCTTTCTGGACGGCCACATTTCTTGGCTTGCACACTAAGAAAGGCTAGTTCAGAAGAAAAGGCAAAAATAGGTAGGCCATGAGCAAAAGCTACTGCTCTGTGTGTATGTCCTTCAGCCTATTTCTCTTCTGTCACTTCCACTATTTCTAATGCTGTGTAGGAAAAAGTGAGAGCGTTGGCATTCCAACCCTTACTGGTTCACCTTCGCTATTGCTGCTTCCTCCTGACACCACAGGGCAGCTTCACTGTTGTTCCAGCCATTGGCAAGCATGCAGCTACAGGGAAATACCCAAAGTCAGTGCTGTAACACAGTCCATTTGGTTATACACACCTTGGGTCAAATTTTGCCTCCAAGCTGCCACATCCAGCTTCTTCTAAAGGAGTTATTTTCAGTCTTCCAGGGAACCCCATCTGATCCAATTAAAGAAATACAGAAAAACAGCAAAAAAATTAGCTTTTATCTAAATGTGATGAAGCCCCAGTCGGTGAAAAAATATTTTTTCTGCACAGAAAATTGATCCACACTACAGTGTAATTCTCTTGAGGAATTACAGAACACATGAGTCCAGGCTCTTCTTTTGTTTCAGTAATCACAAGACCAGATCCCTTTTCCAGTAACTCACAGCTCTCTGCTAAAGATCACAGATGAGAAAGGCCTGCCTTTGTCTCTCTCTGTCCTGGCTACCAGGCTGCAAAGAACATGTTTTGGTAATTTCTAACAACAACATACTGCAATCAAAACAAGCGCTGAGCACCAACACTCAGGAAATCAAAGCTATCTACAAAAGCAGCCTGTGGGCCACACCATAATTTAGCATTTGAACACCTTTTCTAATTCTGCCCCCAGAAACACGACTGACACAGAAATTATTCTAATAAGATACGTGAACACTGAATAAGGAATAAAAGAGGTACAAGAAAGCTCCAGAATTAGTGTGGGCAGTATCCAGTTTGCTAGAATTAATTTGGCTCAGTGAAATAACATTCAATGGAATTAATTCAACTGCAAACAGTAAAACTTTAAAATATAGGGGATACGTAATAAAATTACAATGATCCAGGTTAGGTCAGTTTGCACAGGCCACTGTTTTCACTACCGTAAATATTTAGCAGCCACACCGGCTTGCTTGCAGAAGGTGGCTGTGGATAGAAAGCCCAAGTGACTACAAAAGAAAGCAGCACACCCGGAAATGTCAGTGAATAGTCGGAGCCAGTCTGTTTAACAAAACAGTCCCCTCAGTATTCATGGCTGTTAGATAAGGTCTTTCAATCTCTGACTGAACTCAGGTGCCATATTCCATTCATAGAAAGGGCTAAGGATGAAATAATATTTAATTCAATAGCTGACAAACCTTCTTTAGGAAGACTCCTAAGACAAAATCATCTTTTTTTCCCACTAAAACAGTTGCTGTTGAGACTGTGGTACCTCATGTATTACTATATATATTAGTAAAGACATTAGTAAATACATTAAAAAAATACTGAAATAACACCACATAAAGAGATATACAACCCATGTGGAATGTCTTTAGATCAGGATGAAATGTACATATCACCTTCGAATTTCCTATATCTGGCTTGCCAGTCAGAGCCAAAACATCTTGGTGATCTCAGGCTGTAATCAGGGCTACTTCTTTAGACTTTAGATAGATAAATCCTGTGAGCAGCAGTGTTTCACTTCCAAACTCTGGGGTCATGCCAAGTATTTTTATTATTTATCATTTATCATTATCTTTAATAGATAGAGGCAGACAGAGGTTTAAACCTTGTAAATGCTGCAGTGAACAAGTACAAAAAGTCTTTAAGATGCAAGGAATATAGGAGGATTTTAAAACACCTCTGCATTATTGCTGGGCTCTCTTTGATTGGTGTCCATAACAAGTAACTCACGAGAAGGAAACGCAATCTCTGTGCAGTGCTGCTCTGCAGTGGTCTCATCTGGGAGAAGGTACCACCAGGCAGAACCATCTCCTGGAGATTTGCCCTCCTTTTCTTTCTGTGAACTTGTATAAAATGGTCTCCACTTGACTGCTTCTGTACAACAGATGAGCAGCAGTGATTGCCAAGGGAGCTCAGTGAACCCATTGCTGTGCCCCAGCTTCCACAAGCGTTCTGAAGGAATCAGAACAGCACATGCTCAGCCAAGAAAGATTCGCACTGTTAAAAAATGCATGTGCCACAAGAATAAAGAACACCTGACAGTTCACTTAGCATTGAAACAAAAGTCCCGAATCACCTTCTGCTCACAATTTTCCCAACTAAAACCCAGGCAACTCCAAAACTTATACCAGATGTTACAAAGTAAATAAATAGTTTTTCCTGACTTTTATAACCCACTCTACTACCCTTGGTTACTTCATCCTTAGAGAAAACTCTGTTTGGTGACAAACAGAATGAAATATTTGCCTTTTTTTAAAAAAATAGAATTTAAGTGTTGATAGAAAAGAGGAATTCACACTTAGAAAACTAAATCCACCAAAAGGGGAACATAAGATTAATTACATTTACACTTGAGCTGTCAAGACTGCCCAGTCAATCCACAGCAGCCCTGCATTCTTCAGGCAGAGGGAAAGGTGTATGTATCTATCTCACAATAGCCTGAACTTGTACCAATATTAAAAGAACTTCTAGTCAGAGGAATCACTGAAGGGGGTCTCCTTTCTAGACAGGACCAGTTTAAGGTGTTTCAATTTGAACAGTTTACTTCCATCACCTCTCACATCAGTGAGGCTGGTCATGTGTAGACATGCAAAAGGATGAAACATTCAGGAGAAACTGCAGGAGTCACAGCAGCCACGAAACAAAAGAGCACAACAGCCGTAACACGCACCACAAGCTGCATTACTACTCAACTGCACATGAGCTACACATGAAGCCCACCACGCAGCTCTTTCCACCTCAGATACCCTGAGTTAGGAGGCAGGACTGCAGCTCAAGATATCTTTGACAGATGTCAATTCCAGCTGCTAATACACAATCAATCTTGCTAAGAACAGAAAGGTTTATTTCCTCTACCTGACCCTGATACCCACTTGAACCTGAGGCCTCGTCTTTTTCCCATTGTTCATCCTGTCCTCCCAGAAATCTGCTGTCCATTTCCACCCATCTCTGCTCAAGCAAAGAATCATGGATTATTTGCTGGCCAGCTGGTCACAGTGACAGTTCTAGAAATGCCACTGGAAGGTGTTTTCAGAAACAGGCAAATACATGCCTGCCATGGGGCAATAGTCCTTCCAGGGATTTGGCTTAGGCAGCAAAGACCACTCATGCAGCAGCCTGAAAGGCCTCATGAGACAGAACGTTCACGCTAGCAAAGCAAAATGCAGCCCCGGAGGTTTTGATTAAATCGTGTAGATGACAATGCAGAATAAATTTGATCAACATTGCTTAGCTCACAGTTTTTCATATGCTAGAAAGCAGAGAGGAAAGAAATAAAAATTATAAACAGGCACTTCTTCCCTTAGACAGGAATCTCAGCACAAAGGTCAAATTACCAAATTAGCCAGAAGTACTGAAAACTGGAAAAGATGGAAAATTAACTACTGCAAGTAAAACTCACAGTATTGCTTTCCCTAACCACAAACAAAACTTTGGGAGACATAAGCAATCTCAGTTTGGGGAGATGCTTCACTTCCCATTCCATCCAAGCCTGACAATGCTGACTACAAGCAGCAGGCATATATTGATAGCACGTATTTAGGATAGATCCTGCTCTGTGATTGCTAATCCAGTTCTTCTGCAAATTTGAAACTTTCATAAAACTTTTAAGAGGTTCCTCCAATCCAAGAAAATGTGATAACATACTTAATGTTCCATGTCACTCCCAGACTTCCAACCATGTCACAGTTTGTGATCAAAGCAGTTGTGCATTATTGATATCAGCAAAAAATGAAATTTTCAGCGGGTTTCCCAGTCATGTCTGGCCATACCTTGCAGTGTGAGAGAGTGTATTATGTGGCTAGCAAGGTGTGTTAGGCACAGAACCCAAAATCCACACAAGGCTGGTCCCACCATACACCTGTGCAAATCTGTCTGACATTGGGCAGTGCAGCACGGTATTTAGTGCCAGCATACTTGACTGTAAGAAGTCATAAATGCAACAACTACATTTGCATTGTAGAGACAATTTGCAGACAACTGGCACGAGGCAGCCAAATGTCTCCTTTACAACAATGCCTAATCCACACAGCACTGTGGCAACAAAAGGAACTACAATCTTTGCATCAGCGTTCTGTATCTCTGCTCTGCCAAACGCTAAGAGAAAAACCTGTTTATTGTCCCTTCCACAGCAGCACCAACACGGGTCAGCGTCTCAAATCCAACCCCCTACGTGTGAAAGAAATAAAATAACCTTCAAAATCATCAAACAGATACAACCTTGGAAAGAAGTTAAAAGGAACTAGCAAAATATTACAACAGTATCAGTCAGAGAGGATATCAAAATGACCACTTCATTCGAGGGCTTCCATCAGCCTGATTTCATATGCTGAGGCAAACCGGTATTGGAGTTGAAATGCTACAAATGACTCAGAATTACCTACTTTTACTCTCTACGGGCTAAGACACACTGTAGTCCCTACTAATAATATACACTCTGCAGTTTAAATCAGGTGCTACAATCTGAACATTGTGTCAGTCCTCAGAGTAATAAAAACCCAAAAAAACCAGTTTACAGACCCATTTTGAACACATGAGCATTTCAGATGCTTGCCACAGACTCATGAGATGAGGCTTGATCCTAAAGAATGTGTTCCTTTTCTGTTGACTCCTTATTGAAGTTAAATCTCCTTTACTTTAGTGAGTTTGGCAGATTATGGCACAAGAACCCCCCATTCTGTTCTCACAGGTTATGAATTTTGTAGATCTGATGTTGTTAAATTCAACAAATCATCCTTTGTGTTCCACTAAGGTCTTCATAAACATTAAGACAATCTCATTCCATTACTCAAAAGATATATGGCAAGGGAATAAATGTGACAGCTTTATCCTAACCTGTCGAATCACTGTTTTCTCCTGATTCCCATGAACCTCACACCCTCACTCCCCATCTTCCAGACAAAAGAATTCCAAAATGCTTTCAAAGCTCTAGATAATGCTTTGATTATACTAGTTTACCTTCTGACCAGAAGCAAGAAGCACATGGACTCACAGGAATAAGTGGGGATTACCTCTCACCAGCACATGTTACTAGAAATGTGTGTGAACTGCCATTAGGAGAGTAGGCAAGCTTTTACTCTGTCTTACCTGCCCCCAAAAAAATAAAAACACCAAAAAAGCTTCAGAAGCATCTGGCCAGCCCACAAAGGAACAGTCCTGACTCCTTTTGGGTGTCGCCACACTGTGAAATAATCCAGGAAAAACTGATCAGGCATGTGTAATTTTCCAAAGCAAAACAGGAACGAGTTGAGGTTATCTGGGCAAAAGATCAAGAAAAATTCAAGCAGCAGACAATGTACATCCAAACCAAACAACAATCAAGGTTCACAGAGCGTCTCAGAGAGCTTGGCCTGGGGAATAAGCCCCTTGCTTAGTAGAAAGGGGCCTGTCGACTCAGCACCATGAAATTGAATAAAACCTCTCTTTGTGGCAGCAACCAGGGGAGAAGCACAAAGGGTCTCTGCCACCACAGCGCTTCTGAATGACAGAGGCCTCCAGCAGCTCCAGCACTCCTCCCACCCACAGCAGAATCCCAGGAAACTGAGTGCTTATTCATGACTTGGGCTCTGTCCATTTTCTGAGTTTCCCTCTACATCCTCTAATGCCGACTATTCAACAATATCTTCTTTTAGCTTGTCTTTTGTTTGCCACTTCCGCATTTAATTGCAAGTTCATGGGTATAAAGTGGCCTGAACAGCTGAACTCAGTCATCCTGATTTGAAGGCTCCCTTTCCTCATAAAAGGGGAAACAGTTCTTTGTCTGTTTCTCAGTCTGTCTTCATATCCCTTTCCTTGGCCACTTCTCCCCTTCCCCCTCCAACCCGGCAATTTTTCTCTTTCCTGTTCCCTTTCCCATCCTATTTTTGTTTCTGTGTCTCCCTCTAAATCAAACTGATACTTCTCAGAGATGTTGATGTGTGCAGAGAAGGGAAGGCAAAGCTCTCCAAGGTTGGCACCTGTCCTTAAAGGGTTCCCAGGCTCCTGCAGCCGTTTCTAGTCTGTGTCACAGCCTGCCGAACAGAGCACCCCCCACCGCCCCGCGTGCCGAACACACGGGCACACAGCTCACGTGATAACAAAATCTCTCGTGACAAAATCTCTACAAAGCTACCTGAGCCTCTGTCTTGTACAGCAAGTTCCAAAGGAAAATCTGTACATTGAAGCTGTAACTTCTGCATCACCTGTTCTCACTCATGGGGCAAATGTAGTTTATTTACACTGTAGTGTGCAAAAAAGAAAAAAAAAAGAAAGTAAACAAAGATGGCCACAGGTGTCAGCTTGAAAGGACCTACAGTCCATGCTGGCCTGTTTTTTGACAATTACCATGCCAAAAAGGGGGAAATCTGGTGCTAAAACCAAGAGCCATGGTAAAACCACTATTGCCCCATGAAACCTGAGACACAAACCCACAGAGTTAGTTATTTAATTGGGCCATATGATAAGCAAAATTTCACCTCTTTCTGCACTCTTGCCTCTTTCCATGCTCCCCAGACACCTACAATACCATGATTTTATGCAAAAATGAAAACTAGTAGGTAACAGAAGTGCAGAAACTAGCTATGACTTACCCACTAATAAGAGCAACAATTATTAAAGCTATTTTTTGTTGCATTTTATTCCAATTAGTTAAAAAGCATTGCAGAAGGGAGGAGACCTTCTCAGCAAGGGTAGTGCAATAGTGAGTGTTCTGCTGTGAGAAAACATAGTGGTTAATATTTTGAATATGGCTGTTTGAGGCAATATTGACATGGAATTACAAGAGGTTTGGGTCACTGTCCTACACGTTCTGTGCAGTGTGGCACTAACACTCAAAAGCAGGTTTTGCCAAGTTCTGTTGGCCCTGAGCTTGTGGAAGGCGATGATAAAATATTTCTAATTTGCAAGTCTGTTTGACACCGCAACCACGATGATTTCAAAGTTCAAGACAAAAGCCATTTGCATTATATTTTTCCACCCACAGTCACTAGTTACTCACTCTCATCAAAGCCAGCTAATGATGGACTTAAATGTACAGACAAACCAGAGCTGTGTCCCTTGGACAGGCATAGTTTGGGCATTCCACAGAAGATGACAATGCCACCCATGCTCTTCCTGCTGATCTGCCAGAATGACTTCTACCTACAAGAACAAGAAGCTGAGTGTGTTAAAATTGTTGATTATAGACCAACAAATGAACTACACAGCAAAGGATACCAAGCAGAGGCTATCAACCATGAGAGTTTAGCTGCCTTTAAAATCAGAAGGGTGTCTGTGGGAGTGGGGTTGGGACAGAGATATTTTAATTCTTTGCCTTTTGAGTTCTGAAACTTTCAGTGCTCATACACTGATTCCACAAGCTGGTCTCAATTTCACTGAAGCACAGACTTCACCATACTCCATCACACACCTCTGCTGTTCCAACTGTGGAGCTCTTTATTCAATAGAGATACAACTTCATAAAACTGAAGTTGTCAGAGACCTCCTTATGGCATTTAGTGACAATTTACATGCTTAAGAAAAAATGCTAAGGCACTCTAAGAACCAAAGAATGTAGACACATAAAGAGATAACAGAATGAGAGAAAAAAAAAGAGGCAATACAAATTGCATGAGATGAAGTCCCCAAGAGAAACCAAGGACTGTGCGCAAGCTGCAGCTGGGTAGCTTGGACCCAGCCAGGCAGTACAAGCACCATCAAACGCACTGAAAGAGAAACCCAAACCCCTAGTACAGCTAGAACTACTGTCAAATGTCTCCTGATACAAAGCTAGTAATTACTACTAATTGGATTATTAATTGCCATTTACTACGGATCATAAAATAGTATTTTTTTCTTATTAAGCTCAAAGAGCACTAAGTCTTTCAGAAACAATTCTGACAAAATAGCACATAAATCTAAGCAGATTTTAGATACTACCTATGCTCCTGTGGCAAACAAAAGGATCCAGTTCCACTGACTCATGTCATTTAATGAAGCACAATTTTGATACAGCAAAAATAACACAGGAATCCTGAAAGGAGATCTCCCAAAAACAGACAATCAGGCATATGCTCAGGCAGATAATCTTGCAGATTTCAGAAGCAGACTTTACAAAACAGCACCATCTGGATCAAATTTGCAATTCTATCCATAAATAAGAAGGGACAGCTTATGGCACCACTGCAAGCACATTTATAAAGTGTGGGAATACCCGGCTGTGAGTGCTAAGGGGAAATACTGTCTACAGGAGCAAAAAGTGTAGCTGAACCACTAAAGAAGTGGAGTGCAGAAGCCATTTCTCAGCAAAAGAAAATTAACCAGGACAAAGACGAGTGGAAATAAGGCAGCTGGATGCCAAGAATTTAGAAAAAGGTGAACCCAGCGAGGTTCTGGAGCTAAATTTTAACTTATGAACAAGAGCAAAAATCTTTTGACTGCAGAGCAAACTTCCTTTCTACTGTGGTGCTCCTGTGTACAGAGACAGCAGAGCCAAGCATGGAGGGAAAACTGACAGTGTCTTGTTTCCCCAGGAGAACCCAGAAAGAGAATTCCAATGTACAACTGAAAACGGTCCAGTGATTTATATCTTTGAGAATCCAGGCAGACAAAGCACACTTATTCTTTTGGCCCAAGTGACTAGCCAGAAATGTGGGGGAATTACATGCTGTCCCAATTAGAAGGAGAAAATTCTTAAACAAGCTAGGTCATTTTGCTTCAAATGACAGAGGACATTAGTGCTCTGACAGTCACATCGCAAGTTCATATTGTCATCTTCTGCATTGCCACAGATTCTTCAAGTCCCTGTGTTTTCAGGACATACTTGGAACCCAAAATAAAACAAATCACCTGGTAAAAGAAGATGACTTAGGCAATAATTTTACATTATTAACCTCTCTCAAATGCGAAACACCCACCCAGTATCACAGGATGTCCCCCATGATATCTTTCCTACCACTGGTAATAGCCTCATAAAACTGAATTTCCCATTTTTACTTTAGTGAAATGCATACTTCCAAGATTATTTTTGTTTCACTTGTTTTACAATTTTATTTTCTTTTTAAGAAAGAGTCCACACTTTTTATGTGTCTTTACAGATTTGTTCTGGTTTAAAATATGCCTGGCTTTTGTAGAAGTCAGAGTAAATTGTTTGGATCAACTTACAAAAGGAAGTCACATTTACTTTGCTAAGAACTGGAATGATTTAGGACTTCAACACCCCTTTTCTTGGTTACCCCTCTGCTGCTGGAAGGTGCTGTCCCTGCTTTCAGCCAGTTTATGTGGGCTATTCCTCTGCCTCAACATCGTGTCAGCCTGCTCAGTTCGAGGTAGCAAAGAAACATGTCAAACTAAGCTTCCTAACTTTTCACTCAGATGTGTTAAAGAGCCCTCACAAATTTCAGTGAGACCAAAAGGAAAAGCATTCTGAATAAACAAAATCAGGCAGCAGGAGATGATCAGTCAGGGAAGCTGCCATCCCCACACGTGTCTCTGAAGGAACACAGCCAGGGCTGCCTATGCTGGCTGGCCCAGCGTCCACGCAGGACAGCCTTGGGACAAATTCAGACAGAGGAACATGGATTGGCTCCTTGCTTTTGGATACAAACACCCAGGGTACAAACAGGACAGGAGGATATGAAGTGGCACGTCAGACAAACGGCTTTTCAGTTGTTTTTGAAGGGAACAGTAGACCTCAGTTCCTGAAGAATACTCATCGGATTTTTTTAGCCTTTTACTTCTCTTTTCAAAAATCCTCTCAATGCAATCCCAGGGGCTTGCCTATACCTTACTGTGCCTACTCTTGGCTCTGCTATGAGCACAACTGTTTTCCAACATGACAAGCTATCACCCAGAAATTAAGAGAAACGCTTTCTTGTTGCTCTCTCATATCTGGCCCTTGGAACAATCATTGTATTCTGCTTGAATTATTTGTCTCAGAAGAACGGGTGGCCTCAAATTCCTCTGCTCATTTATAGATTGTGTTTTTTCCTCTTAGAATTCAAAGCAGTAGGAACTGAAGTTTCTCATATGTTCCCACCATTGAAGCAAATCTATACCTCCCTGGCATTTTATTTATTGAGATTTGCACAGTATGAAAAAATAGCATGGTTCGTTTTGATGTTTTACTGAAGAAACAGCCACTGCAACTGTAGAATTCGAAACCTGGAAAGCAGATATGAGCTGCTAGGAAGGAGCAGCTTCATCTAATATTTAGCATCACAGTCTTTATGCAAGAATACCCTACACAACTCACTTCAGATTCTGCCAAGATTTTATGCATGCTTTAGTAGTTGTACTAAATCAGTAGGTTATGTGTTTGGAGTTACCACTGCTATGTAAACTCATTGAGACTCCACTCAAATTGTAATAGACAAGAATTCACTACAAAAAAACACAAAAACCCCATAATTCTGCTATAGTCTAGAAGATACCTCCCATTAATAAACAGGCAAAGTATTTACACATGTACATAGGGGTGTGTGGGTGTGTGTGTGTGTGGGGGGGGGTGTGGGTGTGTGTGTGGTGTGGGAGATACTGTTCTGGCATAAATTTTAGAAACTGAAAACTGAAACACATAGAAAGCAGGAAACTGCTCCAAACTAACAGCAATTTACTGCCAAACAAGATTTTTAGGTAGGACTGTGCAAGTATTCTAAGCAGGCCTCATTGCTTCTCTTCCTGGGCACAAGCAGGGTGCGGACCCCGCTGCCCAGAGCACGCAGCCCCAGGCCCTGTGCAGGACGGGACTCACACACAACTGCTCTTACTGTGCAGGTACAAACCTAACAGAATCTCACTCCTCTGCTGCTGCACATTCCTCCATTAATGCACAGAAACCAAATTTCAGAGATGCTGTAGAAGTATTAGCACTCCTGCATTTATAATACTGCCTGCAAAGTTAAGTTTTTACATATATACACAGACTATAAAATCAACTGAATTTGAAATACATAAAACATTATTTTTCTAATCTGCTCTCTTGCCATCTTCTTTACGTCTTTGAGTATATCATTCCCTCATAAGCCAAATGACTGATAAACTTCACATGAAGTGAAAAGAAAACATACTTTATTTCTCAGCAATTCATAAACTTCTGTTTATCACCTTGAAAGTTCAAATAAGTACTAGAGTCACCTTGAAAACAGTTATTTTATTCTAAAATTGCTATAAAGGCAGCTCTAATTAAAGCTGGCAAATGAAGAGTAAGGGCAGATGAATTCTCAAAAAAGCAGCTTCGTGCAAATAACACCAAAAATAACAAAAAACCCCTTGCGGCATAGATCTAAAGATTAAATTAACAACTTTTCAGCATTCTCCCTTAATCAGGAGACCTTTGTACAATTACTTTCATCAAGTTCTGGACCCATGAATACTTTCCCAGTTGATTTTATAGCAGAAACTCTGGTATCTTTCTTCTCATACTACCATTCCCCTGCCCATACCCATATTGTCTTCATGAAGAGACAGAATGTGGAGAAACAGCATTTCATGGTTCCTCTCCATCTCACTCCTGAAATATGTCCTTCCTGAAAACAATGAGAACTTCTTCAATGGGTATGAAACGTTGCTACGTGTATCATGCACACCTCACACACGTCTCAGAGCTGATTAAAGAAAGATGTGGGAAGAGAACTTCCTATAGCATTTCACCATGTCTGAACTTCACACTTGAAACCAATCTGAAATTGATATACGTCTTTTCCTTCTCCCTCACTTCTGCAAACATAATAACTGCACCAACAAGGACAAGGTGTGATAGATGGGTTGCATCATCAGGCACCGAGTGCCCTTTTCACAAGGGCTCTCAAGGAGATCTACATATAATGAAGCACCAAACTTTTTCTTCTAGGTACTCCAAAGAAGATGACCCTTTTGGAGAGGCATCCCAGAATTCTAACAGCATCACAGACCCTCACATGAAGTGTGTGC
This sequence comes from Brachypodius melanocephalos, assembly GCA_013398615.1. NCBI lineage: Eukaryota > Metazoa > Chordata > Aves > Passeriformes > Pycnonotidae > Brachypodius > Brachypodius melanocephalos. The sequence continues at coordinate 188,562 of VZSR01001238.1, read as the reverse complement.
AGGAAATCATGCTGAGTGTCTGGGATTGTGTGTCCTACCCAAAAGCTTCTGAAGGCAGGAGAAAAACAGACAAGTTTGACAACTGAATATCATAGTACCTAGACACACAACAGACAGAGAGATTTCTATCTAGCTCCTGTCACTGCCTGATGTTTACACTGCTGGGAAAGAGAGACTTCTTCTTTAAGAAAAGATTTGTATAATGATGAGTGAAGACAGAAGTTACTAACTTAGCCAAATTCCACTTAAATGCACATTACAGTGGACAGGTAATATTCCTTTAAATGAGAAGCTTTGCAGTGAAAAAATTGTGAGATTTCTGTCACTGATGCCACAGCTGGTGTATCATTAAACAAAAAAGGACACTCACACCCAAATTATTCCCCATATACAAAAAAAAAAAAAAAAAAAAACAAACCCAAAAAAAAAAACCAAAAAAAAAACAAACAAAAAAAAAAAAACCCACAAACCCACACAGGAAATTTGCTTTCGCTTCATTCCAGTCTCAACCCTTCTGACCAATTCCACCAGCTCAGCTGAAACTTGCTTACATAGCAAATACAACAAAATAACATAAGCGTAGAAAACAGAAGCAGACTAAGACAGTATGTTTCTCTTCCTCCTTTGAAACTGCAACTAAAACATCATCTGTATTTAACATTTCTTGATTCTAAAAATCAAGTTAAGTGCCTAATCCTCAGCCACTCAAGCTGTCATCCCCCAGTCAACTACAAACTGTTAATTAATGCGCATTTGGGCTAAGGACTGTGACTCTCATTTGCAAACTGATTTAAATGAGACAACTGAAGCAATTTTTGTCCTCTATTCTGTTCCTTCCTCTCCTGAAGGTTAGACCTCTGTTTCTGACAAGACTGCATCTGTTGTTTAAACACTGCCCTCTACAACTCAACATTTAAGCACTTAAACAAACCACTGTAGCCTTTAATCTGCATTTATACAGAAAGCGGTAGCAGCTGAGAAGACAAACTCAGACATCCATTCACACTGGGACTTCACCTCCAAGCAATGGGGCCAGGCAAACAGGCACGGCAATAACTGGCATGGTCACCTCACTTTAACATGCTTGCAAACACACGTCAAAGCTCTAAGCAGTGAGTAAGAGTGAAATTGGTGGGAACACCTTCTGGTTTGGCCTACTGCACTCTAAGATAATTAAGTGAAATACGGATTCCAGGACAATGGCATATCACACGTGCTGGCATTTCCAATTATTTGCAATGGCCAATACTGAAATTATGATCTCAAATTATGCACAATATTAACGTTGTGCTGTGTTCTGCATCAGCCAGTACTGGTGGACTTTCACCTGCCCACCTCCTTTGAGCCATGCAACAGTGGCAATGCCCTGCTCCAGCAGGAAGATGAAAACCCCATGTTCTCTTTTTTCTTTCCCCTTGTACAAAGGTACTTGCACCCCACCTCAAGAACTGCTGGAGCGAAGCAGAACAGAGATAGATTGTGGAGACAGAGGAGAATTTGTGACGTGGGACACAAGACACAACAGGATGCTGTAGTGGTGCAGGGATGCAGAACTGAGGAAAGCAGTCCAACCCCACCCTGTGCTACAGTACCCACCAGAGCAAGTGTCTCAGCACGTCTTGATTTTCTAGACAGATCACATCAGCTAGTATGTGAGAAAAGGCAAGTAGGACTGCTATGAGGGCATTACTCCACCACTGCACGCACCGCTGTTGCTCAAAATCTCACCAGACTCTTACGCGAACAGTTCAATAGTCTCATGATTTGCAGAGATGTATCATGCTGCTTTTTTATTTTGGTACAGGGTTAGTTTGAATAAAGTAGTCATGGCCTCTCAGAGTCAGAACTGGTGAACAAAAATATTTTTATATGAAAATAAGGAGAATTTTGAAGTGTAACATCTAACAAGTATGGACTGAAGAGGTACCTTTAAAATTAATGAAAAGGAAGGAGGTGAACCTGTAGAAGATCAGAACTGTGCAGAGGGGTAATACAATCTACCAAAAATAAATGGTCATGTTCCAGAGGACAAGTTTCCACTGTGAATTTCAGGATTAAAATACTTCTTTAATTTGCCTTCAAACTTCAAGTCTGAAACTTGGAGATAGAAAATTACAGAGGAAGAAACTTCCTTTCTGTGGCATCTCTGAAGTTCCAGCTCCTCACCAAAAAAACAAGTGCAGAGAAGCCACATAAGTGAAATTTTCTAGATACTGACTTCTGTAACAACTTTTTCAAAATTTCACCTTGGATTCAGCTCGGCATTAGATAGTTTTACTTTGCTTGACCAGATTGTTTTTTTCTAGTGAATGCAGGGGCATTCAAACCCTTGTACAGCAGTACATTCAAACCACTGGCATTTTCACTTCATTTCTGGTTTTTACACCCTTTGTGCTCAATGTGTGCTTGATTGCAGAGCTCAGGCTTGCACTTACTGCTTTAAAAAGTACTTCTGCATAGCGTTGAGAAGAATTTGTTTCAGCAGCTAGCACACAGACTAGGCAAGCATGAAACCAGATGTCCAAGTGTTTGCACTTGAGCTTGCCGAGAATTTAACATGAACACAACTGTTCAGACAACTGCCACTGAGTTCTGACATAGCTTCTTTGTTTACATTTTTACTACTTCCTGAAAGTATTGGGAAAGTGGTGACTGGCAGTTCCTGAAGGGCTAAGACTTACATTCTACCCCTTCTGTTCACACAGGAACACTTCGGTAGGAAGACTCCCCCAGCAGAGTCTCTGCATCCAGCAGAGGTATTCCCAGAGGAGAAAACTGTTAATGCCTTCCATCCCCAGGGATTCTTCATCTGTGAACAGACACTGCCCCTGGTTATGCCTAACAGTCCCCCTGGAATTAAGACCACCAATTCATCTTTCCACTGGATTGAACTGGTTTTTGATACCATGCTGCCCCAGCAGCTCAGCCAGAGCCACATTAAAAGAGAACTGAAGTCATGCAGCCTTGCCTCCACACACCACCTGGACATGGTAACTGCTACCACTGCAATTTCATTCTTGCTTGCTGTTTGCAAATTTCAGTTCCTCTGGTTGTGTGCTGTAAAAATTTTGATTCATACTTTACTTTCCAAATATTGTGGCTTTTCTTGTGCAACTGCTTAAGAAAGATGGCCCGTATTGTGCAAACGGATCTCTTATGACAGTGCATGCACAGTATAATAGACAAAACCCATTAAGAGCCTGGCTGTTCTTCCTAGCTTTGTTTCACATCAAGATGCATATTAGCTGTTTTTCAATAGGGAAGGAAACAGAGGTCACAGTGGAAATACCAGATGTACCTTGCTGTTCACAGTGTCCACATTCTACAAGCAGAAGATGACAGAGAACAGGCTGAGATTTCCCAGCTCTTCCTGGCTGCTGCACCCCTCAGGATGAAGTATGTAGAGGTAGCAGAATCCTCGCAAGGTGCTCTTCCAGACATCATGTAAAACAGAGTATCACTCTACATATTCCTTCTTTTTCTATTTTCCTCTGCTGCTCTGCAGAGGAAACTGTATAACTGCAGAAAACTTTCAGCACCCTTCGCCAACAGATCGATCCACAAAACAAGTTTCATCAGCTTGATCTGCTCACCTGCCAAAAATCAAGAAGCCAAGTACACTTAGAGAAAGAAAGGCTTGCTTAAAAGTCAAAAAAGAGGAAAAGACACATTTCTTCAGGGACTGTTTTGCTCACTGAGTAATTGCCGCATTTGGCAAACATACAAAAAGCCCAAACCAAACCAATAAAACCAAACCAACCAACAAAAATCAAAGCAAATTAATAAAAACTGTGCATAAGTATTCATTTATAACACCAGGAACAGTCCACATCTGATTTTTTCAGAGAACCACCATAGCTAGAGAATAGTGAAAGATTATGTAAGGATGTCATATGTCTTAGTGACCCATTCTAACCACAGAAGTATTTATTTCAGTACAGAAGTATTGATCTGTGCTTCCATTCATCTAAAATCAATACTCTTTCCAACTGTGTTTAGTTCAAAAGTTATACTTTCAATTCAGTGGTCCAATTTTGTTTCTAAATGCTTTTTGCTCTTGTTCCCTAACATCTAAGTTATTCTGGCAAATGCTTCTTCTAAGTGTTGGAAGGCTGAATGCACAGAAGTGAAAAAAGCCATCTACAGTAAGATTATCTGTCCTTGCACAAGGGCTTTGCAATCATTGGAAAGGAAGGCAGTAGCAAGCACAAACATGGAGGCAATGTTACAGCCAGAGGACTGAATACAGCACAACCCTGAGAGTTTAGTGCTAGCAAAGCTGAAGGCCTACTCAGTAAACGGCCCAGCAAAGCAGCTACTGCAACACTCAATGCACCGTATTTCACGTCCCCTCTACCATTTAATGACTAAGCTAAGAACTCCCACGGTACTTTTCTCTGGTACAAGTAACTTAATTGGTAAATCTCACTTTTCAACTATACCTCCCCAAAATACTGTCTTTGGTCCATATAGCCAGAAAACGATTACTTATTTACTGACAAGTTTTTAGAACACATTCTCCTCATGTGAACAGATGACTTGTACCAGCACAGAAGATGGGACACATATTTGTGACAGTGGTAGTTTCCCACGTACATTTTTAAGAGCCAACAAAGGAGACAAACTGTGAAAAGTGTCTCCCCAATATGCATCTCTCCTTTTCCTGTTGAGGGGTCATGCCTCTGACAAACCAGTTCTCAAAGCAAATGCACTTCTGCAGCTCTCTTTGGAAAATCCCCCCCACTGATCTACCCTTATTGTTCTACACCCTCTCCTCACAAACAGCTGCTTCCCATCTGAACTGATTTCTGAGCACAGTTTCAGTAACACAACAAACAGAACCACAAGCACACAGAGGGATATGAGCTAAAAAATTATATACAAGTGTCCAGTGATTATCATTTGAAGTCTTTGATTTTCTTCAATAAAAAGGAAGTAAATAGAAAAGAAACGATCAAGCACCCTTCACATGAAGGACCAAAGTACTTTCAGTCTACAGTATCTCAGCTGACAACTGTCAATGTTGAGAGTGAATTAGGTAAGTAACATCCAGTTCCTTTTCACATTGTCCTGAAGTAGTTGACAGCCATTCAGACTGTAATTCCTTTCTGTCTTCTCCGCCACAGATTAAAGAAAATAAAAGATCACAAGTAATGATGGCAAGAGTCAGTAATGACAAAATCTAAGGAAGGCTGATAAAACATATTTCTAGCATTTCCGGCCCAGCACCTAAAACTTTCATATAATAACGAAGCATCAGAAGTAATACCATCCACATCAACACCTCAAGGAAAAGCTAGCACTGGGTCTAGGTGTGAGCTTCAATCTACCAGAACCCTGCTTTAGCACTAAGTGCCAGAGCCTGGTGTGGGCCCTAGGGCCATGCCTCCATTGGTGAGCCCACAGGGCCAGGACATGCACCTGAGCCTTTCAGTTCTGGGTGAAAACTGGCAGAATGTCTCCTGGCATGCTCTGGCCTCAGCCTACTAGCACTGTCCCAAACAATTGTCAGGCATGGTGCCTGTTAGGATAGGACAAGGAGCATTTCCAGCAGGCAAACTGAACGTAGCCATCCTGCTTTGTTCAGTGGTACAAGACAGGAGCAGATCATGCCAATTGGCCATAAGGCCGAAGAGTGGCACTGTTTTGTTTACTGCATTTCTAGCCTAAGTCTCTCGCTTAACAAGATAGGGCATTAACCACTGATCAGGTCTCACAACACAGGTAAACTTTCGTATCCATGCCTTCTCCTCTGTGACCTACATATTAAATAGCACACAGCCTACTCATTTATACCTACATCGAGCTTGTCCATTTTCCCACAACATGGATGCTATTTAAGAATCAGGTTTGAGAGTCCAAAAAAACTTTTACAGCCTTCTGTTACTGCCCCTTCATACAAAATGGCAGGGGCTTCTTTAGCCACCTAGTGATGAGGTTAACAGCCAAGGCTCCCTGTGAGGTGACGCATTCAAAGCAGTTGCCAGATTAGACAGAAAGTCCCATGGGACCAGAGACCACTGTGTAGCTGAAACCCACCCACCTATCTGAGATAAGAATTTGCATTTTAGTGAGTTCTTATCAGAGTCTGCCGCCAAAGCAAGGCTCTCCACCAATGACACACACACTTCGAACATCAGGGAACTCCTCTCATAGTCATCTTCCTCAGCATCCAAAATAACCCCTGAATGCAACCTTTTATGTTTTCCCCTCTTTCCTGACAAGTATTTCCTTCATGTATCCCATGACAGGCTGTTCCAAATTAACCATGCTAGGATGCCAGAAGCATGAGCAGGCAAAACTTTCAAGACAAAAGTGTTATCACTAATGTGATTTACTGTAGATAAAAGAAGGGGTAAGAGGATACGGATGATGTTGTCAGGCTTTTTTAAAATCTAAGCCCATTCGTAGTCATGTACAAAGGTAGTAAACATCTGGCAGAGACAGCCAGTAAAATGAGACTCTTGGGTTTAAAGCTGTTTATTAGTAAACTGCTCAGATCCCAAAGATGAGCATTAATTCCTTGGTGGCAAGCTCAGCAGTCAGGGTCACTGGTGCAAAGGACTGTAGCAACCTGTCTGTAAAAGAGGTGTTCTCAGGAAAAGCGAATGTGTCTCTCAGGGATTAGCATGGGCAAGGACATGTCAGCTGAAAGGATGTGGGTTTGGTGTCACCGGCAGCAGCTCTGCTTCACAACTAAACCAGCAGCCTCATCTGTGCAAGCCAAACTCCTAGCCCAATCACATCAAGTTTCACACCCAAAACATCCAGTCAAACAGTTCCTAACATATGCTTGAGGCAGGAGCTCTGGAAATGTTGGTCCTATCACTCAGCTAGTGGTATCTTAACAATTGACAAATCCACAGGGAATATATAAACAGCACTCTGCCTATCAGATGGTTTGCTCCTTCTTTTTTTTTTTTTTTAACTGAAAGCGTATTACTGAGCCAAATAAATTAAGACTAGTCAACAAAGACTTTCAAAGACTAAATAACTGCACTTGTTTACAAAAAAAGTGTCTTCATTTTAGACAAACAAAGTGGTTTGGGAACCAACAAATTAATCTGTTGGCACAAGAGCTCACCACAGCAAAACCAGAAGTACAAAACAAAAGGTTAAGAATGGTCACAAAATTTACTTCATGAGTCATGAGACATCAGATTAACTCCAACAAGTTATTATTTGTATGGTTGATATGCTTCCATGAAAAAATAATTTCAGTAATGGGAACAGCAGTGAGAATGACCCAGTATCCTCACATGAACCTAAATGCTCCTGTAGTCCCACAGTCCCATTATGTCATACCAACCTTTAAATAATCAGGATTTAGAAATCTATGGCCCTCTCTGCAACTCAAAGATACATGACATAAAATCATCACTGTTTCCAGAACTGTAGGAAGTGGCATTGGCAGCTGGTTTCTAACAAGTTCTTGTGCTGATAGCACTGGGTGAAAGGGCAGACAGGCCAAGCCAGTCAATTCTGCCTTTCTGTTCCTAGGTTTGAAGTGGCCTATCTGAGCAACATTCAGCTTTGGGCACTCAGTGTCTCATGGCCTGCCATATGGCATTCAGCTGTGTAAGCAAGGAGGAAGACTCATTAGGAAGAGTAAAGGAACTGTTTTCTCATCACAGAGCTGTTTTCACTTACTCTGTTCTTGACATCTGCAGTTCAAAGGGAGCCAATGTCTCTTCAGATGAATGGCATCTACAGCACAGTGATGATATGCACAAGTCAGGTGTTCTAACCAGATAGCCACCCTGAGGTTCTGTCCCAGTACAGATCCACTGCAGTTCTCTATGTCTGCTACACCTTGACTCAATCACACCTGCAGAGGTAGTGTGAAAGCTTTAATCATGCCTGACTGGGTAATTAAGCAGGACTCTTAATTTGCAGCAATATTTAAATCCAACACTTCGATCAGATCGCACGCATGCTGTTGGTGCAATCCCCAGTCCAAGCCTGCAATTTGTGATACAGAAGGGAAAAGCAGTCAAAGGTGGTGTTCAGTCTGGATGAGATGGCTTTGCATTAATTGCATTGCTCCACAAGAAGCCTTTGTAGCTGACTGAGAGACTATACGGTTGCTTTTTTCAAGCTTTTCCTTGTTTCTAGCTGTACTCACTCCTGGTAACCAGAACAGGCTGCCATTTGCACAGGAATTTCAAGCTTCATCAAAACCAAAAGATATATCACCATTTACATGCTAAACCACATTACAACTGTGCAAGACCTTTACCACTGCAGGCTGGAAATCCATTTGGGGAGGCAAAAATAGAAAAGGGATTCTACAGCTGGAAAGAAAACATAAATTCGCACAGTCCCTTTATATTTTCTTGTAAGTGCTTGAAGCAAGCAATAGGCAGGCGACAGAAATAAGTAACTTCTTGAAAGCTTAATCTATTGCAGACTCATCTGGGTGCCCAAAGGCAGGCACTGTGCTTGGGGGATCCTGCTTTTCCAAGCCTCAGAAACCCTCTGTGTCGGATACCTCTGGGAGTGCCAGGATGTGCACACAGGAAAGCTGGCCTGCAAACACATCACTCTCTTCCCCTTAGGAGGGTTCACTGTTGCACTTGCAGGGCAGTCCCCAGATGGCTGATTACCTGACTGCTCCAATAGATGCTTTATGCTGACCTAGTCACAGTCACTGGTATGAGCAATGAGTTGTCCCCAAATGCAGGTACAAACTCAGACAAACCTTTCTCTCCTGCGACAACAACACTTTGTATACTGTATAAAACCTGTTAAGTAATCAACTGCATCACTTGCTACTGCTAAAGCCTTGGGAGTGTCTTGCATCTGGTGTTTTGGGCACTAGAGTTCCAGACACAAATAGATCAGAGAATCCAGATAACAGCACAGGAATTACCAGAAGTAAAATTAAATCGTTTTTGAGAAAGCAAATTAAACAATTTGACAATTTAGCATAATCTGAAACAAAATGTAAAACAATTCTTGAAGTATTTAAGGGATTGACGCAAAGGAAAAAAGACCACTAAAAAGATTAAACACTATGTTAGGCATTAAGAAGACATTTCTAATATTAACAACTTCTAAACACCAGGATAAACCACCAGAAATAAAGATATTTCCATATCAGAACGTGGTGGGATGGTTTGTCAAGATTCTCTCCAAGGCCACATTTCATGATTCTGTGATACAATGTAACACTGAAGAAGTACATTTCCCACCCCTGCAAACCAGTACTCCTGCCTGTGGCAGAAATACCACGTAACCTGGCGAGTGGAAAATTATCAAAGTTTTAAACTTTTTTTGCTTCCTATATTTACGGACAAACAAGTTCTCATCATGGGTATCAGTCTACTTCCTACAAATATCAGCCAAAAATGTTGTAAAACCAAACATGATCCATACAGTCCAGCTATGTACCCAGCAACTCTAATATTCTGCTCTCTGCAATGCTTGGTTCACTTTTTGATCCCCATGCCCTTTCCTACCAGAGCTCAGGGACTCTGTCCCTCCCCTCCCTCAGCTCCCACAGTGCTATCGCAGGAGAGCTTTGTTGCAGAGGCACCAGCGCGGCTCTGGGAAAGCCCAGGGCAGCCAAGCACTCCCTTCTCCCTCAGAGATGATGGCACATGTTCAAACAACAACTGGCATGCCTGAAATGAGAAGGAGGGACAAACGGCAAAAGGGCTGATTGATCACAACACAGCAACCAAGAGGAGGGAGAGATGCAGAGCCAGAACATGGTCAGAAACCTCATTCCCAGGGATGTAACAAGACCAAAGTAGATCTGAGATAAAGGGTAACAAGGGTCAGACGCACACCAAGCTGGAATAAGCTAAGGAGAGCAAAAAGAAATTTGTTTTAGTTCTCACCTGTATGGCAGTAAACTGGTGAAACTACACAGGGAATTTATTGGTATTTTCTCACCATGGAAATTCTGTGAGAGTGCAGAAAGAATAAACATCTTTCACATAAAAACCTGCTGTACTCTTACGTAACTGATTTGTAAAGCCTCACTGCTAAAGGCAAGAGCTCGGCACACAAAGCTCATACAAAGCGACACACTAAGCTCATACAGCTCAGAGCAGGAGAGGAGCTGGGTATTCTGGATCCTCCAGCCCTGGTCTTAGACCTGTGGCTGTAAACTGGGCTCCCTAGACCACAGGCTCGGATGAATAAATATTTTCAGAGCTTTCTCTTTGCTTTGTTTTGCTTTTCAGTTTCTCACTTTTGCTTCATCTTTCTACATCCAGACTGTTTTCTTCACTTTCTTTCTTTGTATCTGGGGCAAAAGAGCCTTTTAATCTATTTGCATTTCAGCCTTTAGCTGCTGATTTTGCACTACACTTGGTCTAAATAGAAAACTCTACTAGTGAAATTGCTAACCCCAAATTCAAGTGCCATAACAAAAGCCCCTAAAAACTCGAGAACATTTTTGTTTTGCTAATGTTCTATTTTCAATTCGTGCTTTACAACCAGAAGGGCTACAAACATGTCATTTAAAATGAAAGTCGTAATCTTCCTCAATTTCCATACATCAGGAACCAGGCTTTAAAAACAAAAAAAGCTCCGTGACTTTAAACTGAAGAACATCTTGATCGTTTGCAGTTCTAACAACTGGCTGTAGGTGACCAACTGACCCAAAATAACAGATCAGCAAAGCTAATTTAGATCACTTCCAAACAATTTCCTTTCTCATCTCCTTCCTCTTCCCCAAGTGTTCTTTTAGCTGTACTATAATAAAGGAGCAGCATTACCCAAACCATATGGTTCACCTTCCAGAATCAGCGTTAATCTGTATCTACTGAGGGCGAACAGGCAGAGAACAGGGTAGGACAGGAAACCACAGCTCTCAGCTGAGACAAATGGTCTGTTTGCTACCTTATTAGAGCACCAGAGCCTCATCTTGGATGCAAACAAGATTGTGAAATAGAAAGGGAAGGGGGGGGTGGGGAAAGACCAAACAAAGCCTGCGATGCTTATCATGTTTCAAGATGGGTGGAGTGAAAAACCCAGAGACAGATCAATTGCACCTACAAAGCAAGCAAGAAAGGGGAGCAAAACATAAATATTTTGAGTCAGTAGGATGTGGGCTAATTTATCTGATAAGCGCATGTCCTAATGTAACATTTATACAATTGATAGGATTGAAGAGGACTTGTAGTTTTCACACAAAAATAAAGGAATGCACGATACTAAAACCTAAAAATAGTACTGGTACAGTTACTTATCCAATTTGATACCTATCTGGTAAGAACAATTCACCTTTCCTACTGTTTTCATGCCTGCACAGAACAAACAGCAATTGCTCAAACTAAAAGTACATCCTGTCATTCTGACATAAAAAATTACAAGTTGGTGGTTTGTCTCTGGAAAGATGAAAGAGACATATTTATATACAATGTAGAGAACAATTTGTCTTTATATATTTGCAATTATCCAAGCTGTGGGAGCTGCATGTGCAGGTTTGAGCTGAATGTTTGGTGAAATAAATTAATGTGGGGGGAAAAGGTGATGCAACAAAATATCTACCACTGCAATCCAGTGTATTGGATAACTACTGCTCCAACACTTACATGTAATTCATGATTACACTTACAAAATGGTAAAAAACTTTTAAAACCTCTCAGCTAACTACTGTGTACTCATTATTTCATCTATTGTTAGAATGATGATCAATGAGTATGTCTGAAATTGCTCAGGGCTCCTGGGTCTCCTTACTTGAGAGCTGGCCTTTAATTACTGAACTACTAGCGTCAGATTTGACTGGGTTTCTGTGGAATGACCATGCAACAGATAATCACAGCACCAGCTTTCTTTCCCCAACAAACTGTGCATGACTTCTGCACACCAACTGACACTCCAGCAAGAACAGTCACCTAGAGCCTGAGGAGGCTGAGGGCTGCACCCTGCAGACGCTGCACCTGCAGCAGTGTGCTGGCAGCCCCGCATGCCTGCACAGGACTGCATGCCATCCGGACAGATGCTGCCATTTATCCAGCTGGCCACTCTAACTAAATTATCACCTGATGTGATTTGTCACAAAAAAAAAGAAATATTTACAAAATTACATAGGACAATATAAACATTTCTGTATGTGTTACAGAGTTAAAAGAGGACAAAGGATTAATTGAATCCTAAAGTCTGGAGACTGAGGATCCTTATGGTTTATGATGACACCAGAGACTTACAACAGAATTATCTGCCTTTATGTCTTTGACGTTTATCTTACTCCTGAAACTTTTACTAAAGTTCCATTAGGTCCTGACAATTTTCCACTTTGCCACTTCTGTGATCAGCAGTTCTTTAATGATGTTAGCAGCAGTACATTTCCATCTACTCTATGCAGTTTTCCCTGCTGCTTAAAAAGTTTGGCTGTGTAATGAGCCTTTACTAGTACAGTCAGTAACACAGCTGCATAACTGTATTATTGTCTATTAATAGTCCTGAGTTACACAGCATTTCTTCAAGGATGATTCCATAATTAGCAATAATACCATCCCTGCCCCACAAAATGGCAAATAAGACAGGATACAATATTGTGTATGTGTATTCATAATTAAATCAGTAACTTCAGGTCACCAGCTGTGAGCTGGTAGAAAAGAGTTTTCCCCTCTCCTTCCTTATTTTGAGGAAATATCTAGGACAGCTGGGACTATTGAAATAATGGTATATATATAATCATATCTGTATTATATTACAATTTAATATAAAATCCAGACTCTATTTTAAAAAACAGCTATATCCCTTGGAATTGATCATCTTGCCTTGTAAGATGTGGAACAAACCACAGGGTAAAGCTACTGAGTTTCATTCTCTCCATAGTTATGATACATTATACTATAATAGATAATACACACTAATATATGTATTATATATATACACACACATATAATACAAATATCAACAGGAGTACCAGAAACTAAACAGGAGCTAAACTGACTAGGAAGGCCTTCTCATGTCCAAATTAAACAGAGTAAAATTACTACAAATCACATACAAAGTGAAAAATGATGGGACATCTAAGTTAAATTTGCAGATATAACTCCATTTGTCAAAATTACTTTAGGTATGAAGCAAAACAGATTCTAGAGACTATTTTAGTTAAATAAATAAACATCTGTAGCATTTTCATTAAATGAGTACACAACTCACAATAAAACATTCTTAACAGTGACTAACATGATTTTTATTGTTAGAAAATAGAACTCCGTGTTCCATAATTTTAATTATTTAATTATAACTTTAATTATACTTTATATTAAACTGTACATACTCACTTTATTAATTTATGAAAGCAAAACATGGACCACAATCTTTTAGGCAAAGCAAATAAGGACTGAATCCTTATGCTAATAATGAACCTATTTTCCCCTGCAGCTAAGTGGGAAAACATTTCTAAGCATAGAAGAAGAAAAGAAAAAGGAAATTGTTCCTTAAACATGATCACATATTCATCTCCTAAAACAGATTAAAATATAGTAAGTAAATTGAAGTTACTTTGATTCATTTGCAACCGCATAGTATTAAATACTTACAAGATTCTAAATACTTAACAGATTCATGTACATTACCAGGGAACACAGGAAGCTGCTGCATGCAACCAACTTCAGTGCTGTGAATAAACCCAAAGAATTTAGCGGTTTGCTTTTTCAAACATTGTTTATTGAGAACACTTAATGAGGACTAGGGCTTCAATAGCAAATATTTAAGCAAGAGCACAGATTCCCTCACATAAGCACAACTGTCCCAGCCTACTTGGAGGAAACTCATTTTGATGACAAAAGATACGAGATTTAGTTTTCCTTTATTTAACCCAAGCTATTGAAGTTTCTCAAGCAAAGGAACCCATACCCCACATCTGTTTCATCTCCTTTTTGACAAGAACAAGTTTCCAGAAGATCTGGGTACTGCAGCTCTCCTGCACAGAATCACAGTCTTTCAGTGCAGCCAAAATTACATCTGGATCATACGGAGTACAAACCATTTCAGTACAATTCACACTATGGAAAAAACAACTAACCTTGCCCAATCACACTGTAGTGTTAACTGGTGTGTTACCCCAGGAAGCGTAACAGTGCATGTTTACTTTGCACTGGGTAAGTGCTGCCCACACAGAACATGAGTGGGGAAACAGAGATCCATGGGGCAGGAGGGGTGGCTCCTGGACAGGGATGCCAGCACACTCAACAAACCTGAGTTATGTGGCCTGCATTTGTGAGGCCAAGCAGAGCTGAGAAAACCGAGTCCCAGGGCTGCAGCAGTACTTTCACCAGTGTCATAAAGCGAAATTTTTGACCTATAACTGCGTCTAAGCCCAGTGATCATATAGATGATATTATCCTTGCATGTATGTTCACTGTCCAATGTGGGACGTGGGGCAGGATTCTTTCCTGTGGGCTGTCTTGTTAGAAGGATTAAGTTATGGCCATTCACATAATTTATGCAGGAAATATTTCACACTCCAAATTTTATTTTTAAAACTTCCATCCCACTATTGCTCCTTTTACCCTCACGCTGCAGTAGCTCCTCCTTCTTCTTTCCTTGGGGCTAACACCATTCAGCTATCCCAAAGCTGCTGTACAGAGATTCAGTCCAGAAGATGTAGGTCAGTGACTGAAGAAACTGACATTATTTAGGACGGCACATGAATATTTGACATGTGCACGAAGTTAAGCCTGTGTATGAATGCTGCTCTAAACTAAGGCCCAGAGATAAGAAACATCCTATCCCTCAGTACTTTATTCAAACATAATTACAGAAACACAAATTCTGCAGGGGGGTAAAGCTGCAATTCCAGAACCAACACCACAAGATAATACTGTAGCCACTCTACACCTGGTGACAAAGGGTCTCAGAAGGGCTCTGACTGCCAGCAGTGCCAGCCAAGACCTCAGCGAGTGCCCTGTCAGGATCTTCTCCTGCCACTACCTGGGGCGTTACTCACTACTGCTCCAATGAAAACTACCAAGTTAGTGAATACAAATAAATAAAAGACCCGTTTTGGTTTTTTAATACATGAAAAATCCCATTAGCTAACACTGCAAATACATTTAGCTGTAAGAGCCAGAATTAAAAATATATGTAGCTTGAATCTACATTCTAGCTTGCAGCTAACAAAATCTCAAATTCAGTACTTAGGACAGAGGAGTTTTCTGAGGGATTTTGGTTTTGTTTTGTCTGTAGGGTGGGGCTCTTCTACATCTTATAGCTTTTAGAAGAAAACCTCCTCACACTGAGACAAAACCACAGCTCTAAATAAGCTAACTGGCACTTCAGTTGGAAAACTCAAATTAAAGGCTCTGAGTTCAACTACTGGAGAGAGAAGAGGAGGGTTCAAGTAGAGACTAGCTCACAAAGCAATCACATCCTTGTAATTTATCTTTTATGCTAGACAGTTTGCCCCTTTGACGAATCTGAAAAACACTGAAGACAAATGGATTTTAAAAACAAACAAACAAAAATCTTTCCAGAAGGACAGGTCAAAAGGGACCCAGGGTCTAAGCCCTTTTAGAGGAAACCAGAGTTTAGTCTTTATCTAGGAAAACACTAGAAGGAATTTCTGCCTCGACCAACGTTTCAGAAATCTCTGCAGACTTCCTTTGCTTTCATTTTTGATCTCTGTGTGATCACTAGTTTATTCTTTTTTTTTTTTTAATGCTATATCTGTTATCTAGTAACTTTTACTGCAGGCTATTCTAGTCATTTGAAGAAGTGTGGTGGTACACAGATGAATTCCACATTTAGAACCTATATAGGAAAATGGAAATATCCAGATGGATTTTTTTTCTTCTGAACTAACCCGTGAATAATTTCAGAGGCAGGTATAATTGTTTCCACATGCACAGACACCCCCGGCACAATCACAAATTTATGTTTACCATTAAACAAAGATATATTTACAGTATTTATCTATAAATAACCGACAGTAAAGGTAGATTTTCCAAGTGGGTGTAAAAGCAGCTTCTAACCAGCAATAGCCAAGGGGACGAGGCATTTTGAGCGCAGATGCCCTGCCGGGTCCGCGGGGCCGGGCGCGCTGCGGGGGCCGGGGCTGCCCGCGCTCCGCGCCGGGGGCCAGAGAGACGCGGCTCTGCCGGCCCCGCGCCCGCCCCCGCCCGGCCTCTCCAGCACAAACTCTCTCTCGGCGCTGCGAACCCGGGCACGGCCACTTCCACAACTTGTGTCTTGCCGCCCTCGCAGCCCCCGGCCCGCCGGGAGGATCCGCTCCGGGCCGTCCGCCCGGCCCCGCTGTGTCCCCAGCCCCGGGGGCGCTCCCCAACGCCGCGGTGCCACTCACCGACTGCAGGAAGCGGAGGGTCCCCACGTAGTCGCGCTCGGTGCTGAGGATCTCGTTGAGGACGCAGAGGCGGAGGCGCAGCTGGCGGTCGGTGTCCTTGGGGCAGCCGGCGGGCTCGGCCGCGCCGGAGGCGCCGGGCGGCGGCGGCGGCAGCAGCGGCTCCATGGTGGCGGCGCGGGCCGGGCGCTCCGCTCCCCGCTCCTCAGGAGCCCCCCATGGCCCCCTCGGCCCCGCCTCGCCTGCGGCCGGAGGCGCTACAGAGGCCGGGCGCCGGGCGAAG
>VZSR01001238.1:25858-171909 GCA_013398615.1 Brachypodius melanocephalos | reverse complement strand
CCTCACACACACACAGCCCCTCACACACACAGGGCCCCTCACGCACACACGGCCAGTCGCGCGCTCGCGGTCCCTGGCGCACTCGGTCCCTCACACACACCGCCTCGCATCCGCACTCCTTCACCCCTTCCCTCACTGCCTCACCCTCATGCGCTGCAGACCCCTAGCGCCTCGTCCTCTCGCCCTCCTGCCCTTCACAGAGTGTTGTGTTCCCGCACAGCGCGATGACACAGCCCGCGCGGCTCGGCCGGACACTGGGCTCGCCCCACCCCACACGAACACAGCAACAGCGCGATGAACGCACCGCGATGAAGGCAGCGCGGTGAAGGCAGCGCGCCTCCCTGCACCATCAGGGAATTGCCCTCAGCCCTACAGGCCGTGCCCTCCCCGCTGAGGGGTGGTCACACAGACGGCGCCCTTGTTATACAGGGATGCACACAGCGCGATGGGCGTCGCAGACCTCCGTGCCAACAAAGAACAGATACAAAAAAAGCGTTTCATCGCTGTCAATCCAAAATGCAGAGGTTTTAAGTTGATTGCAACTGTCTGTGCAAAGCGTAAGGGCAGGGAAGAACAGGGCAAACTGAACACAAAACCAGGCTGAGGGCTTCAATTCAGCACTACTCCCCTCATTCCTAGAAAGCTAACTTGATTCATACCGGTGGAGATTCTCCCAAATATCTTCATTCCCCCACAAGAACGCTGCCAGGCTTTTGTCAAACTACAAATACTTTTTTTTTTTTTTTTTTCAATTAAGGAAAAAGATTTCAAGAGGAAAATTTCAAAATGTTAATATCGTGCACTCATAAGAGGCGTAATAATAGAGGCACTTATTGGATGTACTACCTTAAAAAGTAAACTTAGCAAAATTAAATGTAACAAATAACGTAATAATTGTCATCTTCTCCAGGCTAAACCAAAATACCTCTTGAGCTTTTCTTATCTCAACATGGGCTCTTTTTTCCTTCTGGTTTGACTGATCATTATTCTGATTTTTAAGTTTTCTATTCAGGAGAAAATGTTGGTAGTCTAACATACCCAATTGTCATCTTAAGGCATCATAGGTATTTCACAGGATGAGAAAACAGCTCTTGGGTCAAGACACAGTTGCAACAGGCGGCAGGTCTGCAGTGCAAAGAAATCATCTCGAATGCTTTCAGCTCTAGGTGTGGAAATTGTCTTTATTAAGTGTCAATATTTTGTTTCTCCATGTCTCCTAATGAGGAGACATGGGGAAATAAGATATTGACACTTGGGTCAAGGTGTGCAGTTGTCATGGCTCTTGTGGTACCCTGCAGCAGCACTTTCTGCATCCTCAGCAGTGACAAACGTTCCCCTCACTCCGAGTCGGTCACGATTATTGAAAATGGAACTAATGGGAAAGGTCTTACCTCCCTGAGTGTCGGGAGTCCGACGGAAAAGCCCCCATGGGAGGGACTGGCCTGCGTGACACTGGGCTCTGTGCGGGTCTCTGCGGCCTGGGAGCCTCCCTGGGAAGTGGGAGAGCGCTGCAAAGCAGCTCTGGGACATGGACAGGGAAGAAGCAGAACCTCTAGAAGGTGAGATCAGACTCGAAATTCACTGGTTTGCTTTCAAGTTATTTACATTTAACCTTTCGTTTTCTTCTGAAAGTCACTGCAGCATTTTCATTTATTTACTCATTTTGTGTCCAGTTTATCTCTTTTTTAAAATCATGAAATGGTTTTCTTTCTGTTTGGGGCAAGAGGCAGGGGGCAAGACTTTCTTTTAAAAGATTCTAATTAAATAACAATACACTCTGTTCGGAGAAATCACCATCACAAAAGCTACGCCCCCACCCTGTGGCTGAGTGAGAAAGTTGTTAATTTGCTATGTCTGTCTCCTGTGTTTTCCTCAAAAATCCTATAATAATTTAATTTCCGTAGCAAGTGCTGAGACAGGAGCCCATCACAGCCTAAGTAGGAAGTTGAGGGAGCGATGCCTCCATGGAGGGTGAGTGCCTTTTTGTCACCATGGTGTACGAGTTACACAGCTTCAGAACACTCCTCCAGCTTTAGTGGCAGTATTGAAAGCATTACTGTGTAAGGATTTAAAAAAAGATGTTACTTGTGACTGGAAAGATTAAAATGATAAGGAAAAAGGCTTCCATTAAAATTAAAGTAATATTTTTCACTCTTTTAAAAGAAAGTGTTTTCTTTTGGCTGTAAGAAAATTCATTTTGGCAAAGTCCAAATTATTGCCGACTAACACATAGTCCTCACTTTTCAATGGATATTCTATTAGTTGCTAGCATGGACTTTTATTTTAAAGAAAAAGAATATGTAATCAGCCAGCAAGTTCTTTTATTATTGAAGGGCTGCTATACAATAACTGACTGAAACTCCACTTGAAATATGTTCCTTCTAGCTTGTTTTCTTTTAGCTTTGTTTTAATTTTTTATATTTTTTAAAAGGAAGTAGTTTACAACTACTGCTCAGTTTTGAAGAGAATTTTTACTGCCAATATGTGTTTTCAAGTGAGCACTTCAAAAGCAAACAAGAAAATGCTGCTACTCTGTAAGACGGTCAGGCAGTCAATTACAAGGAGTCTGACATCAATCACCATGAATTTGAGGTTTTTAGTGAAGATGTATTTAATTTACATGTGCTTGTAAGTTGTTTGCAGCTGTTACATTTTAATGTTGTCTCTCCCAGTAGCAGCAAGGTGGTGAGGTCTCCCCACGGTATCACAATGCCTAAGAAAATAATCATCTATGATGTGTTCATCTGCATACTGGCTGTAGTCAGCCTTGTAGGAGAGAATGTTATTCACTCTTGGCCTACTGAAGGCTCTAGGAAAGTTGTGTGAGATGTGATTGGTACCCTACTTGCTGTAGAAATAAGATGTAGAAATCCTGAGTGATTGTAGAGTTTGTTGTTTTATACAGCTATACCCTTTAGACTCAGCAAAAAAGACCTGATAGACCACACACCTGCCTTTCGCCCATTTTTTTCTTTCCTTTAACCACTGTTGTTGCTTTCTAAAAAACACTATATGTTCATCAGGCTTCCCAAAAGCATACTGTTCTGAACTTTGATAAGTGAATAGATGATTTTTTCTGCTAACTTTAGGAAATTTTGAAGCAAATCCCTGTTTCTGGCTTACTAGAGAATTGCTGCTCATGCATAGTTTCAAAGTGACTTGATAACTAAGGCAAATGTTGAAGGGCATTACAAATTCTGCATGACCCTTTGTCTGTGAAGAGATTGTATATATGATTTATATCACCAATTCCCTACATTTATTTGTTTTTGTGGTGCTAAGTAAATTCCAGCCTCTCATGCTTTGATTTATGAAAATGTTTATACAGCTTTTCAGTAGAACTTGGCACACCACAATTTCACAGTTTAGTGAAGCTCTCTGTGGTGAAAAGCATGGACAGTAAGAAATGTTGGGTACAGTTGGGTACAGTTGGGTACCAAAGAGCGAAGGTATCTGAACTTTCCTCTCCTGTATTGATCTCCACTTGGTGTTTGTGTGCATGTCCCTCTGGCTGTGCGCAGAGTCACTGACGTGCAGAGCCCTGTGTGCTGGCGTGCCAGGGGAGCTGTCTGCACCTCTCTGAAGATGGCTCTCAAACACTTGTGTCCATGGGACACCCTACATTTGCCATTTCTGTTCAGCATTTACTAGTCCACAGCCCTTTCCCCTAAACAGTACGGAAATGCCCAAAGACTCACGGGAAATCAGTCAGTTTGTTGAAATATGGTCCCAAAACAAATTTGGCACTCACCCCTTGCATGTGCCATGTCTGGCTCAAGGTAGTTGAAGAATTCCCTGAGCTAGAGGTTGTGTCTGGACCATTGTTTTAATAGCCAACAATGGGCCTATTTCCCATTGAATCCTCCTTTGGCACACATTTAGGTGTTTGGCTTTTCCAGGATCCTTTAGCTGTTTGTTCCATATTTAATGATTGCTATATTAAAAAAAAAAAAATCCTTTTGCTTTAGACTCGATAATTTTCTTGGCTGCATCTTAACCTCATTATTGCAAAAAAATAGAGCTCATTCACTATCTGTGCTTTACTCACCATTTAAAAATCTTTCAGACCTTTAGTTTATTTCCTCTCAGTGCTTTCCACATCAAATTTAAATGCTCTAACCTCATATTGAAGCAATTTTGCATGGCTAACCATCTTTCTTGCACTTCCCTGTACTTACAGGAACTCTGCTCTGCTTTGAGAGACAGCAGTAAAAGGTTTGCGTGAGATAGGAAAGAAGTCTGTGTGCCAGGGACCTGTACAGGATACAGCAATGGTCTGTGTGCTCCTTCTACAGAGGGTCTAAAATGCTGCTGCTGAGCAGAGAATAAACCCCGCCTCCAGCACCTGTTTATTGAATGGCAGCAGCTAATTTAAATTCCAACATTACATCTGTAGATATACAGAGTAATTTTAGAAACTTCAGTCAAAATGATATAGTTAATAGAGATTTCCATGTGGGTGGTTAAAATCAGGTTTTGGCCTCTGTGCAGTGGACATCAATCACTTTTCACCTGCCACTATATAATTCATTGCAGATAACTGAATTTGCTGAAGCCACTGCTGATTTATTCTAGATAAGAACTAATGCCTTTGATTTCTACAAATGATTAATCTTCAAGCAAGACATGGAGGTAGTTTGCAGTGAGCTTTGTAGAAATAATTTCTTAGATTCCCACTCTTCAGGAACCTAGACTGCCAGTGGAGCATTTGCATTTCTCTTTTTAACATCAGCCTAAAATTAGGTTTAAGATAAAGATGCTCAGGTAACTTGACAGCAAAGTGACTTGGAACAAACAGAGGCTTAGAGTAAATATGGTGAACGAAGAAAAAGAATTGCTAGGAAGGGTTGGATGGAATTCTCTGTGATTAGATGATAATATAATACATTTAGTTAAGCTCTGAAAGCACTTAATTAGACACATGGTGTGTGGTAGAAGGACACAAGTGTTACATCCATCTGAAAACAGGAAACTGATGCATACATCTGAAGTGGCTGCCCAAGAACACTGTGAATATGTATAAAACAGAGCCAGCTCAGAGAGGCTCCCATGATGTCCCAGGATTTTCCAGTCAGAAATGCAGATTTTACCTGTGGGATCATTAAGCCACCTGTGAGTGCCATGAGACAGCAGTGCCCAAGGCTTGTGCTTCTCCTTGGCGTCCCTGCTTATTTGGTAACTCTGATATCCTGGTGAAAACTGAAGGTTAACAGCACCTCATGATGAAAAGATTGGGGATTTGAGAAAGAAAGAGGGAGATACTACAAACTGTATCATGGCACCTGCACACAGGCTTTTGTAAAATGTTACATCAGCGTCTACCTTGGCAGAGGGGCAACACCATGAGAACAGAGAATTGCAGCCTCCCCATGAGGTCAGGGGAGACAGACAAAATCTTTTTAAAATATTCCTGCTATTTAACTCATTAATTAATTGGTAATGCAGCTTATTTCCTTTTCATAGGTTTCAGATTTGTGTCAAATCCTAAACACATATAACTGGGGAAAAAGCGTGTGCTATTTCATACATTCTGTCAAATGAAAGCATTCAGTTTTGGAAGACACTCTGAGAGAAGTCTATATTTGCTATTATTCACTCCTCTGATACCTCTTTTCTTTCCACTGTCTGATTCACTTCTTTTATCATATTTCCCCTCTTTTGCTCTTCTTCAATTATACCCACCTACTTAAAACTAATCACGTACTAAAAAGTGCATAATTAGATTTTCATTATGTTCTTTCCTGACATAATTTTTGATTATGTAATTAAGGGTTCTCACCAAGCTCTTGAACTGGGAGAAGATTTTTCGTTTAATTAATCAAATGGTCCTTCTCAATTCAGGGTATTTTTAAGCAGTTTTGTTTTTAAGTCAGGTTCAAAAAGTGTTTCTATTATTCCTGACATAATGCTATATGATCTGATCTTTACCTCTAAAGCCAACAATGGGTAAGCATTGCCTTGACAGCAGGTTCAGGTATATTAATCTAAAGAAGAGAAGATGCATCAGGCTTCAATATGCTTGAAGTAGGATGATTTTTTAAATTTTGCAAATTCCTTTTTTTCTTTTGCAAATTGGAAGTTTGTTAGATTTTGATTAAATAGTCAATTAAACTAGGGTTGTTCCAAGTGATTTTTTTTCCCATATGAGATAATTTACAAGTTCGCAACTCCTTACATTTTTTTCTGACAAATTAACATTCTTACAAAATTTATTCTTTTGGGGAAGTATTAAAAAAGGCTGCTGGAGGCTTTGCAGATTGTATGCAAATAAGTATTTGCCCTGAGCTAACACAATCAAGCAAAGGTTCACCTTCTGTATTTTGTTCTTTGTAAATACATGAAGTAAAAATAACATGAACAATAGTGCTTGTTTTTGTTTTTGTTATAAATTGCTTCTTCCTCACTGCATTTGCATTATTTGCTCTGCCAGTACATTGAACAGGAAAAGCTACCTACCTCTGTGTCAGCACAAGCAATGTATAGAAATTGGAATGAAGAAGTGGAGGCTGGAATTATGTAGCTGGCTCAAAACTTGTGTTGTTCTCACAACTAAAGATGGAAAGAATCTTCCACATGGAACAGAGAGTTAAAGATCAGAGCAAAAAATGTTTTATGGCACAAAAATATATGTGGAATACATGGCATCCATCCACCTGCTCTTCTCTTCTTCCCTCTAGTTCTATTCTCTGCTTTTCCCAATGCGCCTCGGTGGTATTGAAGATGAAGAGGACGATTTGGGGGCTGGAGGTTGGCCGTAGCTCAGTCTGTCACCTGCTGCCTTTCAGCTGCAGCGTGTGCTGAGGGGTTTGGTGAGTTGTGCTCAGCGAGGGTCAGAGCATGCCCCATGTGCTGCGGGAGGAAGAGGAGCAAACAGCACAGCAGTGCTGCTGCATCTCCTGAGCCTTTGACACCAGTGTTCCAAGGGCAGCTGTACAGAGATGTCATTTCTGGCATTTATTGTCTGCACCTGCAATTTTGGTCAGATTTTTTTAATACTGGAATATATGAGTAAACTAACATGCATTTGTGAGATGATTATTCTCCACTAAATACTAAGAGTGATGGAGATCTGCATTTGATAAACTAAAGATTTTTTCTAAGGATGAGCTGAGCCAGTTTGATATCACATCAGCATAAAACAGTGAGCTTGGTCATAATACAAAATTTTGCCTCTTATAAGCTCCCTTTGCATCTTGTATCCAGTATAAAACTCTCTCCATGGTTAATGTAGTGCACATATTTTGCACTACTATATATATTATCTTTAATGCTGAATTCATATAACTGGGAAACATTTAGTCCTCTGTGTAGCTTGGACTGTGTTTTTATTGCTGAACTTGAGTTAACTGAAGTGTGAGCTACCTTTTTTTCCCTTTTGACATTGCTGCATGTTTTCATCACTTTCTTTGTGATACTGTGGTGAACAGGATCAGGAACCGATCAGCTGATCAAGCTCAAATTAACTGGAAGGCAGACAAACAAAAGGCCCTTTTTTTAGTCAGATTTGCTCTCTGACAGGCTCAGTGTGCAACTCCCAAGAGCTACTGCTGGCATGGGAGGAGGTGTTCAGCCTTGTGGTAAGGGCAGGGCTGGGAGAAGGATGGGGTTGCCTCTTTTGGCAGTAACTCACCTGCAGATCTGTTTAAAGCCATTTATGAAACTACAGCCTTGCACAACTGCCTGCATCAACACTTGATGCAGTCTTTGGAATTAAAACCTCTTGTATAAGGTCAGTGCAGGAGGAGAAAGACATTCCAGGAAATCATCACCAGCTCTAACAGAACACTAATCAATTACAGCAGTCCTACTAGGGAAGGGGAATCAGATATTTTGTACAATTGATATTTTCAAAATAGGTTTTTTCTTTTTCTCTGGTTAATCTTGTGCAGAAACATTAGAAGTAAATGCAATAAAAATGCTATTAAATTGACAGTGTCACTCGTGAAATCACAGAACACTTTCATCTGAATTACAGTGTAAATGCTGTGCTTTGCCATGGAAGATGGAACTGTAGGCTCGGTGCTATGCTGAGGTTGCTTTTCCGGGGAAGAAGAAAACATAATTTGATAGAGAGTGCTTTGTGTGAACAAAAACTACTTACCAAAGTTATAGGTATCTGTCTCTGGCCTGCACAATGTTTGGCTTTTGTAGCTCCTAGGGATACTAGTGTAAAGTAAGTATAAAGTGTGCAGCGTTAAGCAGAATGTTCTTTCCCATTCTCAGCATGCTTTGAACTGGATTGTGCAGTCAGTTTTACAGCTTTACATCCATTGCTGACCTTCGTGATGTTTTATTACATCAATAGTCTCAAGTGCTCAAATGGACCTTCACGATCCAGACTTTTCTGGTAGTCCTTGGAGACTTCTGACAGCAGCCCAGAGCTCTGTCAGTCCCTGGGGAAGGTGGCAAAATGTCTTTTATGCTTGCTTTCTCCCAAGCACAAGGAGAGAGAACAGCTCTGTAGATGTGTGAACAGTCTTTTCTTGGAGTGGCTGATGCTCTGGACATGCCTTGCACTAGACATGTGCTGTCATCATTCCAGCACCAAAGTGCCTGCAGAGTCCCATCTTTCCTGTGCT
Source organism: Brachypodius melanocephalos (assembly GCA_013398615.1). Lineage (NCBI taxonomy): Eukaryota > Metazoa > Chordata > Aves > Passeriformes > Pycnonotidae > Brachypodius > Brachypodius melanocephalos. The sequence continues at coordinate 163,330 of VZSR01001238.1, read as the reverse complement.
CCTCCAGAGGGGTGGAGGCAGTGGTTTGTGTGTGAAGTGTGGGCTTTGACTGGATCTCTGTTTGGTACCCAGCAGGGCAGCACAGCACACTTGTGCTCACACAAACAGAGCAGCTGAAGTCACGGACAATGCCCACTCACTAAAGGGTGGAGGGGGGTGAGTTAATAAGTCTGAGTCTTCACATTTCATTGGGATGATGATATGGAAAATATTTTTGCATTCTACTGGCTGAACAAATTACAGAACCATTTCAGTTTCAAATTGAACATGCTGCTTTAGAACACCAGAGCAGGACAGTTAACAGGCTCTTTCCTCTGTGTCAGTTCAACATACTGCAACTCAGTTTTTGTACTTTTGCTTTTTGTAACTTTCCTTAAAATGGTGGCTGGGACTTCAGTGATGAAGTACAGAGACAAGGGGAAACTAGAGCACTAAAACAGTGGTTTTGGAAAGAAGGCCAAAAGATATACTATAAAGATATGACAGAGATGTTCAAGAAGATTGTGGAAAAGTCTCCATTGACAACAGCATAGAAAAATAACTTTGCACTTTATGAGCTGAACCAGTCTGGAGGGAGAGAGAAAGGGTGTGTTCCATAGCCCCAGTTTCTACACACACTCTTCAGTTTTGTCAATATGTTTCTTCTGATCCAGTAACATTTAGTCTCGTAAAGCATTTGGGAAATACTTCAAGGTCAAAGAAAATGAAGCTTAAATAAAATAAGAGTGACTGGATAGCTCACTGGACCAGTTGGGTTATGCATGTTAATTCTAGTCCAATAGGAAGAAGATACAGTAATAAAAGCCAAAACAAAGCTCTTTTTGTCTCAATGAAGATTCCTCTACAGAATACCTAACTGCAACCCAAGAACAGATGAGTTCAGTAATGAGCAGAGAGAGGAAGGCTTTCCTGCTGAGAGGAAAGGAAACAAGCCTCCTTAAATCTGAATCAAGGAGCCAAGGAAGTGGCTTTGTGAAAGACATCAAGAGTTCTGCACATACATGAAAAAGGTCTGTACTGTATGGTAAAGCTAGGGACACTCTGAGTTTCTCACAAGAAATGATGGGACATAAAGAGCAGATTAAAGGTCAGAGAGAAGATCATTAATCATTTTAATTCCTCATAGAGATACTCATATCTTCTGACTGAAGTTACCCTGATAGAAACCCATTACAGTTGAAAACCAGGCTCTTCAGAGCTCACTATTCCATTTCCTTTGTTTTTACCGAATGCAAAGTTTCTGTCATGTACACCTACCTTGGTGAAAAGCAGAGTGCTGTGCAAAGCAGGCTGTTCTGTACACAGGTACAACGTGGCACAGCCAGTTGTACTATTCTGTGCTATTCAGATTCATGCAACTCTAACACCTGCTTGTGTGGCAAGTAAAGTCTCATTATCACTTCTCAGAGAGGAAATGTGGAAGCCAGTGATTATCCAGCCCGGGTCTTGCACTTCTCCAGCACCTCAGGGTGTGGGAACTACTCAATTGCATTTGCATCCTTCTGAACAATTACACTTCTCGATCTGCAGGCGGAAGCAGGAGTCGGCAAAAATGTTTTTTTCCCAATTTCTCCCTCACTCCGGCTGCTATCTTTTAAAAACGAATACACTTTTTGTTGTCTTCAAAACATGTTGTTTCTATTGTTTCTCGGTATTTAGGTAATTGCAGACTTTTGTGGCCTAGATAGCGTTCTAAACACTGTAAAAGGAAAATAGTTTGAAATTTTCAAGCCTGAATATGTTAAGCTCTTAAAATGACTGTGTTTAGAGCTGCTGCTCCTGAGAAACACACAGTGCTATCAGGGAGAGCAGTGGTTGTTCAGTAATATGGGCCATGAAGAAAATCATATTTGAATATGTGAACACTTTGATTTAAAGTTCTGATCTTCAGATTCTGTTGCATCCCTGGTTGTCTGAACACTGTTACATTCCTTAACACATTGTCTTATAGGTACATATTATTTGTTATCATGACAAGGAATAGAGGCTGCAGTTCAGCATTGAAGAGTCTGTGTCTGCTTCTGTCCAGCACATGTGATTTATTGCAATACTTCCATGTGGGTCTGGTACCACAGCAGATCTCAGGATTGGCTCCTTCTGCCAGAAAAAAAAAAAAAAAAACAAACCAACAAAACAAAACAAAAAAACCCTCTAACTTGGTTTTTATTGAAAGGTGGGATTTTAACAAAATTACTCTGTGGGATAAGTGTTTCTTTGGACAGGCTGACAATTCTTTGAAATATGAAAAATATGAAAATGGCAGATTTGGGGTATAGCTAAAGTATGTATTTCAGATATTTTATAAGAAAGTTCAAGTTCTGTTCTGAGAGAGAACTGCAAATCTGATCTGACCTGATGGCTTTATAAGGAAAGAAGAATTTAATTTGTATTTGCTTAAAATTGTACAAATCTCACATATTCCAAATATTGCTATTATCCTTTGTAGCTTACTTCAAGTTAAAATACTGGCTAAAAGGTAAATCCCAGCAATGAGCAGAAGTGCTGCAGTCAGGTGTGAGAGCCAGGTGGGGGCTGGCTGCGGTGCAGAGCTGGCTGCAGTGCAGAACTGGCTGCAGTGCAGGGTTGGCAGCGGTGCAGGGCTGGCTGCAGTGCAGGGTTGGCAGTGGTGCAGAGCTGGCAGAGGTGCAGGGCTGGCTGCAGTACAGGGCTGGCTACAGCGCAGGGTTGGCTGCAGCAGCTCCTGCCTGGCCTGGCCCAGCTCAGGGGACAAACAGCTCCAGTGCCTCTCCTGCCCAGTGATTTTTCTTTTCATCTCATGACATTGCATGGTGCTGTTGGGATATATTGTCTGTCCTTTTTTCACATTACACAGCTCCTCTGGGCAGGAGTGCATGTTCTGTGCCAGGCTGCTGGCAGTAAGATGGTCAGAAGACACAGAAGGTCCAAGTTTGGGATTTGAAGAAAATAGTGGGAATGACAGGGAGAGCATTGTCTATAAACATCATGGTGAAATGTCTTACTAATGCCACATGAATATTTGTATAATTACTCACATAATAGGTACCTCAATTATACTGCTAGCAGTGGGAGAACGCTTTACTATGTGGATTTATTGATTCTAGGGCATGCAGCGTTGAACTGGAAAAAATTAGAGAGCTGAGATAGTGGATCAAATGAGGACCCCCCTGGGAAATCCACTAGTGAGTACATTTCTGGACAGCAGGAAAAGTGGATGGAAGCCAGGCAGAATAAATAGAATCAGTCCTGAAGGAAATGATTAAAAATGGGCAGAAGAAGGGAAAATAAGTTCTGTGCTAATGCTGGACTGGCTGGGAACTAAGCTACTGTACAGTGGTTTTCCAAGAATTTTCCTGTCCATTCTGCATCTATTTTGAGAGTGTGGTTTCTCTCCTAAAGCAAACAATGTAGCAATAAACCAGTGGGAAAGTGCTGTGAGGTTAGTCCTGTCAGTCAGACAGAGCACCTGGCCCCCGGGCACAAATCCAGAGACACTTCCTGCCAAGGAAGTAGCTCGTACAAGCTGTGAACTCTGTCCACCTGTTAGGCATTGTTTGCTCATGATTTATGTCTCACACTACAGACACAATGAGCTATTTATAGCAGTTTAATAGAAATTCTTGTAATTGGCACTGAATCCACTGGCAAACACACATGCAGATACATGTATTTCTTCCCCCTCGGTCCGCCTCTTCTCCCACCTTCTCTCTTTGTTTGCCTGCAGCCAGTGACACAGACCATGCAGCTACACTCTGCAGCACGGTGCTGTGCTCAGTAGCAGCACTGGACTGGGCTATGTTACCTTTGAATTAGCCAAATAAGTCACATTCTTCCCTCAGAAAAATAGCTACTGTAATCTTAAAATATTTTGAGGAAATGAATATTTGAAAATACAAATGATATCAATCCCATTATTCTCTCACTGCATTTAGTTACACAGTGATGTCAGTGTAAGGAGAGCACTGTGTGCTGAGCAGGTCGAATCAGACATTACAACTCTGGTGATGGAGACGTTCTGTGGCCTGGGAGACACTGAGGCATTTTGCCATGTGCTGCAAAGTCCATTTGGTGCTCAGGTGAAAGAAGCCCTTGGCTATAAACAAACTTCACCTAGGAGAGCGTGCCATCCCCCAGCTCTGTGTTCTTCATGTGCCACTGGCAATCAGGCAGCTCACTGTAACTGAGGCCTGGTGCTGGCTCTGGGCTCTTTGAAATCCAAACCAGAACCTCAGTGTGGCCCTACACCTAGGAATTCAGATGCTACTCTAGAATTTCAGAAACAGGTTTTTTGCCTGATAGAATTTTTTTATAACTCTCCATTAAACCATCTGTTCAATCTATTTTCTAAAATCTAGCCTGTATCAATTTGCTTCTCTCCTGAGAACTAATCCTGTCCCACAATAAAAAGCCTAAAATCAGAACCAGTCATTTGGCTGACAATACGTGAAGAGCTCTGCTGCTTAATTAGTTCTGCAATGCTGCTGACAGTAATTACAGCCTCCTTTTGTGTCAATAACTAAGTCAGCAACTCTCAAAAAAGCTTCAGGGCCCTATTTGTCATTTAGTTATGTCACTTCTGCATCACAGTAATTTCAGTGATAACAGTAGAATTACTCTTAATGTGCAGTAGTGTAAGTGAAAGGAGAATCACGTGTCCAGACTTGTACATTGGGGGTTGGGTTTTCAGTCATTTCTAATTGGGAGCATATTTGGAAAATACATGTCTAAAAATACAAGCACTGGTCAATTTTCCCCGAGAAATAATACTAAACTAATGCTTTTCACAGGTGTTTGGAGCCTTTGTTAGTGGTTTTGGGGACAAAAATTGCAATTCTTGACAAATCGACACTAAAGGTTCATTAATGACATTTTAAATAGTCAAGAGTCCTGCTGTTTGAAGAAAAGGAAGCAAACCTGCAATCTAGAGAATCAAATGTGCTCCTGTATTCTCCATTAGATGTGACCAATTGAATTTGAAGGAGGCCTTCGTGGAACTTCATGGAAGAGACGGCTGTATGCAGTGATGGTTAACAGAGTGAGGAGGGTGTCGGTGGAGTAAATTCGGATTATTGTCTCAGAGCGTGCTGGCTTTGGAGCCCAGAACTGCATTTCGGCTGCGCGGTGCTTTGGCACCTAGGCAAAGGGTAAAGGGAGAAGATGCAGTTTGGTATAAAGTTATTAACGGAGGGTTAATTTCCGTGACTGAAAATTTAAATTTTAGTGAGTCCTCACTAATGTACAACTTCGGCTTTTTGGCACATGCTCCCTCTCCATGCCTCTTTACAGGACTGTGTGAGAGTTAACAGGAATAATGAGAATGGCGAGATACCTAGGTTAGAAGCATTATAAAACCGAGCATTCCACTGAAGAGATCTCCCGGTCAGTAACTCACAGTTTTATACCAGCAGGGACAGCGGCCCACCCTCACTGCCTCGAGCCGCCCTCAGCCTGATCCCGCCCTCGGGGACGGAGCTCTGAGGCGGCTGGGGGCGGGCCCAAGAGGCACAGGGGGCGGGACTCTGAGGCTGGAGGGGGCGGGACCCGGCGGTACCGGGGGCGGGGCTCTGAGGCGGCCGGGGGCGGGGCCCTGAGACGTCCGGAGGTGGGCTCGGGCGGTACCGAGGGCGGGGCTCTGAGGCTGGAGAGGGCGGGCACGGACAGTACCGGGGGCGGGGCCGGGGCTCTGTGAGGCGGAGCCAGGAGGCGGCCGGAGGCGGGGCTCTGAAGTGTCCGGAGGCGGGCCCGGGGGTCACCGGAGGCGGGGCTCTGTGGCTGGAGGGGGCGGGGCCAAGCGGTACCGGATGCGGGGCTCTGAGGAGGTCGGGGGCGGTGCCGGGCGGTACCGGGGACAGAGCTGGGCAGTGCCGGGGGCGGGGCCGGTGCTCTGTGCCTCGGGCCCGGAGGCGGCTGGGGGCGGGGCTCCTAGGCGGCGAGTCCGGGCGGTACCGGGGGCGGGGTTCTAAGGCGACCGGGGGCGATGCCGGGCGGTATCGGGGTCGGAGCTGGGCAGTACCGGGGGCGGGGTCGGGGCTCTGTGCCTGACGTAAATGCAACAGGCTTTGGTTGGGTGTTACACGAGGGACAAAATTGGCCCTGTTACCTTAACAGTGAGTGGATTGCTCGTTTTAAAACAACTATCATAATCCGAACTGAAGAACACATGGTCCATTGCTAGTTAATCCTAAAATAGTTAATACCGTGCAATTCTTGCTAAAATTAAAATCTTGATTTCGTTAATGTATTGAGTTCCATCATTATCACCCACTTCAGAATGGAAATTGTTTTTTAAAAAGCAATCTAGCTTCACACAAATCTAAACTGAACTTATTATTGCACAGGATTTCAGTCATATTCACTCATTCCCATTTCTAACTAGATACAACTAAACAGCTTCCATGCCCTCGATAGTGTTTTGGAATCCACAAAAACATTGAAGCAGCTTGTTAGCATAGTGCTATAACATATTCATTGTATGCCAGCTAAGTATGGCAAAGTTTGGATATGTCGTCATGAAGATGGATTGATATTACATAGGATTCATTACAATTTTACACCATTCTAGCCTGCATTGTCCCTGCTTTCAAGCTAAGCAAAGACCTATTTCCCCAGCAACTACAGAACAATTCATTTCCATCCTTTCACAGTACACAACATCATTACCTCACTGCCAAAACAACCTTCTGATGGAAAGCCCTTCTAAATGATAAATTGTACATTCAAGAAGTGTAGTTCAGAGGATTACTACATTCCAAAACTGTTCTCTCTTGTATTCGTAACCTGTATGTGTCAATGAGCTGAGGAGTTTCAATTTTAGTAACTATTTTACCACTGGGTGTACATGTGTGTTATGCAAATACCTTCAATAACAGCACACAGAGAACTTGTACATTCAGCTGCAATCAACTAATCAGGTATATTTGGATTCCCTATTTACGTCCACCCGCAGTCACGGGGAATGTACATACAATTTAAAATCATACTTCTCTGCATGTATTTGCCAGGTTTTTTTTTTAAAGTAGCCAAAATTGTTCTGTCTATCATAATCAAAAAATTTGGCCAAACATACATATAGCCATACTTAAAAGCAGCACAAGAATTTCTGAATACCAATTACTGCAATCAAACATTTATGCAGCTGTACATGCAACAGAGGCTGTACAAGTGCTGAGCACCATCCTTCTGATTAACTGTGCTCTCTCAGATTTCATGAATACACATGTACCCCAAGACAAATTATCAAAATCTGATTAAAAATTTATAAATGCCCCACTATTTAAGGCTCTCTATAGAGGCTACAAATGGTGACAAAAGAGAGGTTCATCAACATTTTCATTAGGGATTGTATTAATCAAATGTCTAAAATTAAGTAAACCCATAAAAAGTACTTTGAATCTTTACTAGCCTCTAACATAAGAACACCATTCCACTCATTTAGTTCCCTTGACACCCTGGCAGTCATAAAAGATAGTAATACCTAGCTCTTACACAGTGTTTCCACTAGTAGACCCTAAAGTTCTTTACAAAAAAACTAAGTCTCTTTATAGTCTTTAGTTTCACCAAGTGAGAATCCAATCTACGCATGTGTATCCACATTTTGCGTGTAAAAGAGGTGCACTAGCCATGTAAATTATTATTATCTTAGAGATAGCTCAGTTGAAAAATACACCTTCTCTGATTTATTACATTTAGAATTTGTTTCCTAAGGACTGGAAGAAATGGTGAATATTTGAGTGTTTAAGGACTGGAAAAAATGTACCACACGATGCATTCACATTCCCGAGGCTCATGGAAGTCAGTAAAAGTCATATGTCCACTGCCAGACTCTCATTTCGTGGTGCCAGGTAAGAAAACAACATCAGTCTCTCTTGCCTACAGTATAGAAATAATAATTAATCCTCTTTATTGGATTCATTGTTGCAAAATTTCAAGACCTTTATAGTTCATAACTCTAATTTCTATACTCAGACACCCTGCAAATGAGATTTATGCATTAAACAAGAAAGACAGAGCAACATTTTTTGAAATGTGACCAGAATAGCTTCATGAAATAGAAAACAAATGCTTCAAAGAGGACAAGATTTTAGTAATTATCAAGCAGTATTTCAGCTTTAAAATTCACTTTGGGTCCTAGTCTATTTTTACTTATCTGTATGTTTTCCTTGTCTCATTCAAACGTATACACAGCTTGAAATACATCTCCATCTGCTGAGAACTATGGCGTGTTGAAATGATGCTGTGCTTTCACGATGATCGAGTGAACTAGTTCAGACCTCAGCTAAAGACCATCATAATCACACAGGAATGTCTAACTCCAAGTTTCTTCAACCGCGTATTAGACTGATTCAACTCCTTTCATTTAAGAGAAGGTAGTCAATTGTGAAATTTCCCTTGTTTCAGATTAGGCTGAGGGTCACAGTGGCAGTTACTCTGTTATACAGCTGTACTTTCCTCCACAACAATTTTGATAACAGAACGAGCCCTTCCTTCATGTAACAAATTATTAATTAGTAGAGAGCAAACAAGTCTAACAAATAGTGCAAAATGCGAGACACACCTAGCTTTCCTCTAGTGCTTACCAGTACCAATGCAGGGGGATGACCAATTCTGAGATAGGCTCAGAAACTTCCTGAGCCTGTCTTCCATGAAGAGAACCATGCAAGTGATGCCCATGACACTACCTGATGTTTGACATCCGTTTTTCTTCTTAAGAATACAAACTATTTTACATCCTTGAAACCCCTTCCTTCTTGGCTAAAGGCCTCAAAAACATGCACACATATGGCTGCCTTATGAGGGAGGCAATTGTTACATCTGAAGGGTTTTTCTTCATTGATCCAATGCAATGTTTTGAGCAGTGATATTCTGTTCATGAATTTCTAATGCAGGTCGTGGCTCCATACTCATACCATGGTTGCTGTCAAGTGACTCACGTTCCCTACTTTGAGGTAACACTGTACCTCTGCCATTTTTACCATGTCCACTTCCCTCACAATATCTCCCACTTCCCTCATCCTCAGAAACTCCCAACCAATCCTGTCATGTCCTACCATCACTCACACTGCTGCCCTCTCCCTTTTAGAATAGCAAAGACCAAGCTTTTCTGTCTTTTCCCTCTTTTGTTGTACTTTCTTGTCAATTTATTTTTGCCTGCTCCCTCTTTTCAATTACTCTTTCCTCATCAGTGTCCCAAAATGCAGCAAAATCAATCACACCCGAGAGGACTGCACACGCTTAGGCAGGTAGAGGCAGCACAGGCTGTTTAGCCCACTGGACCATTGGGGTAGGTCACTTCCACTGGGCAGCTGTTCTGTGAGATGGACACCTCAGCTGTTTGGTGGCTGCTCAGTCAGCAAGAGCCTGTGTCCTGGATGGTCAGAAATTTGGTTGTGCTCTTTCCTGTCAGGACTCAGGGGCAGCAAATCATGCAGGCTGCCCCTTAATTGTTGTTATGCCAAAGAAATTGTCCTGCAAAGCACGTGCTGCACAAGTCTTTCCCAGAGCTTCTCACACAGTAACTAGGTGACATATCAATATTTCTAGGTTTTCACACAGCCTCATGCGTGGTGTTCATAACGGTTTTGCATTTCAGCTCCCCTTCTGCCACAATCATATGTGACATGTTATGTTCTATTTTAAAATATGTACATGTCCTAACTTTACTTGAGAATTTTAAATAAGATCTTTGCACAGCTACAGAACATATGTTTGGTTCTACTAATTGATATAAACTGCTTTCCTTTCTAGAGAGCTCTGCTCAAAATAATTGGATCTGAAGCAGAAAATAAACTGTTTCAAAGTGGAATGGATGACAACAATGTGCTGATTGATTGGCCCATTACCGAGGTGGGATCCTGAGGGAATCTACTGGGATCAGTTCTGCTCTGTCAAGATGTGACTCTAAAAGTATGATGCTTAGTTCCCCTGCCTGCACAAATGGCAGTATGCGCCTTCCTATTCTGAAGGCTTGTCCTCGGATTGTAGCATTTTTGTATAGGTGATGAAAATTATGAGTTCACATTCAAAGGGTTAAAAAGCTTAAAAAGAGTAAGATTATGCTACGGAGAAATGTTAACACTTGGAAAAATATGAATGAAAATTGAATTGCACAGACAAATACACTTTACAGACAGTTAAATAACACTGCATGGCGTGGCTGGAAAGCACAGGCCACCAAATGCAGCAGCGATACTGAATGAATAAATAGCTAGAAGAAGGGAACAAAAGCTTGGTAAATTGTCAAAATCCCCACTTGAAACAGACTGCACGTTCTTTTGTGCAATGAGTCCTTGTAAACCAAGTACTGATTAAACAACTCCTCCATTCCCATGCCTGCAGCTTCGTCTCATCTTCTAAAGCAGGAGCAGCACTGGGACGGACAGTGGAATTAGACATGGAGGGCTGTGCCACACACCCTTGTGCCTCAGTTCCCAGTATTATCAAGCAAGTCCAGCAAAAAGCAAGAAAATGGATTAAGATTGGCAGTGCTATCAGTGACCTAATTTGTGAAATTACATGTGAAAGAGCTCAAATTCTGGTTAATTACATTGCAGACAAAATCCTGAATATCCAGGGTATGGATATTCATTTCTCAGAGAAATCTCCACCTTCTTTCTCTATTTTCTTAAAAGATACTTCATCTCACTGGTATTCACAAATCTGCAGAAAACATCCAGCTAAAATATACCAATAAAAATGTAACAGATACTGATGCAAAAATTATTTTGGTATGAGTGTTTTATTAATTTCAAGATTGTTTAGCTAAATATTCTGCTTATCTTTCCCTCTGCTCAATGCTCCTGTGAGTCCTCTAAGCTTTCTACCTTTAATTCATAATTTACACAGAAATAAATAGAAATCCATGCAACCTACGCACATTTTGGAAAAAATAAATCTTCACTCGTGCATTCTTTCCTTTAAACTTCTTTTCATCTCCTTCTTCCATATCTCTTATCACTGAGGTGACAAACAAAAGAATTAAGCTATAACTGAGATCACATTCCTATACTTCACATCATTAAGACTCCCTCCTGTCACAGCCTCCAGAAGGACTGTGATTTTCAGGGAGGTCTTTGGCACCATTCAATAGAGAAGGATGTTTAAAACCTTTAAAACTTCACTTAGAGAAGATCTTTCTTCTCCTCCATATCATATTACGCTAGACACGTGTACACAATCCTTTAACGTGCTTTCTAAAAGCATATTGGAATATTAAATTTTACAACTCTAGATTTGTAGGAGTTTGTGTGTATTTTGTGTAAGAACCTGGCAAGGACATTGGCGTAACCAGAAGATACAGAGGAGATTAAGCTGTGGAAAGCTGCAGCCTCCCCATCTGAGCAAGAGATAAAGACTAAAGAATGTGGACCAGATTAGCATGAAGAGTGAGAAATCAATAGCCAATAGGGGACAGAACACTAATGAAGAGAGTTATACAACTTAGAACCAATGAACATTAATTTCTTTCTTTGCTAAAAATGTGTAGATAAGTGAAAAAGTCTTGTTTTGGGGTCTGTGTGGAGGCCAGAACTTTGTCAGCTACACACACCTTTTGGCCAAGAATAAAGTACTGTCTTACTCCCTAACACTAAAAAGACAAAGAGTCTTATTCACCCCAAATATTTCAGTAACACCTCCATATATTAAAACATCCAAATTTGCCTGTTTGCCTAACTTAACAGCTTTCCCTAGGTTAAAATTGAGTGCAATACTCATTACAATTTATTAATACAAAGCATGGAGTTTGATGTTTTCCATATTTCTGTTCTACTGCATGGTGCAGGATGATAGGAGACATGAATATATGTTTACCCTCAATGTACATATGTACTCTCAACCCACATACGAAGACTAAGGACTTCTGGTACTGCAAATTATTTGAAGGACTTTTTAACCTTTCCTGGTACTGACATAATTTCCTTCGGGAGTGGAATAGACCCTGTCATAAGTTATAGCATCTATTCAGCACAGTAGAACTCATCTAGTCTGGCAAATGTTCTTCTCTGGCAATTAATTTCATGTTTTATTCATCCCAGAATTCTTTAAAGCTCCAAATCAAAATGCCACTTTGCACATTGCAAACCACATTATGAACAGCCCGTATCACAAATAAAGGTGCTTTTTGCATAGCAATCAGATTGCCTCTTTTCAGAGAAAATAAATCTAGCTCTGTATTTATCTCACTAATTGCACTCACAGCATTACAAATTATCACCCTCCTCCCATTTACATTATTCAAAACTCAATCTCTGTAAGTTACTAAACCAAAAGCAAACCCAACATTTCCTCCTGAGACCCAGAAAACACATCATTTGAACTGTTGATCTATATGAACTAGATTTACCAGGAAAAAAGTTTAGATACCATAACTGATAAGAGAATAATAATCTGAGAGCATGTGTGTGCTGTAAATGCGCTGCTTAGGAGGAAAGGAGACAGCTGACCCAGCACATTGCCGAATTTATGTCCCTCTGATAATTATAAACACGAAGAGCCGGTGTCTTACCTGAGTCCAGTTGAATTCAAGAGATAATGTAACATCCAAATGGAAAGCATTGAGCATTTTCATAGCTTCCCCCTGCAATGCCCTCACAGCTCTAATAAGTTTATGGGTAAAGTTAGTGGGTTTTCATTGTTCCACTGTGCAAATGAAAAACAAAAATCTTCCATAAAGAGTTACATAAATGTGTGTCCCAAGTAGCAGGAAAAATGCATTCCATGAACAGTTACAATTCAGGGGCCAGAATCTGCTGCTCTTATTTGGGCCCAGCTCCCACTGATGTTGATGGGTTCTTTTGCTTGAACCTGTACTGAGTAAAAACCAAGACTGAACCCCCAGCTGAAATGCTGGAGCTTAGAAAGCAGTGGGGATCAAGGTGGCAACTGACTGTATCAAAACCAACAGGCAAGCTACAGTGGAAAAGAAGATAAATTTTCTATGTGGCAGAAGCCACTGTATGACACCTCTATTTTAAAAGCAAATACTCTCACTGCAGTTCAATTCTTCTTGTATGAACTACTGAATTTTTGTGATCACTAATCTACCAAATTCCAGGTTTTCCTTTTCAAAAATTTTTAGAAAATTCTTGTAAATAATGAATGATAGACTGTACCATGTAAATATGATTCAGTCTAGCTTTGAGAAAATGAGCTAAACTAATCACCGGCTGATTGAAAATGTTCCTCTTCTTTCCTTAATGATGTTCATGTGTATTTCATAGATATAACATATAGACCAGGGTAAGACTGTATCCAAAAAGCACAAAATGCCAACAAAAAAGGTTTGTCTCTTTACATTTCCTTCTATTGCCCTACTTAATTTTATTTATGGTATTTATTTGACACTCTGATAGCCAAATGCCTTTATTTGTAAATTATACTCCTCATTTATCCTGACCAACATAGATTTTTTTCTGGTAATGGGAGGAGGAGGAGATACATCTCTATGGGCCATGAAAGCACCTCTGTTTACTATTGCTGTGTTGTATCATCTCCACCTTTTCGCTTGAAATTTCTTGGAGGTGAGTGTGATCAGAATTACACTGGAAGTCTGCATGCAAGCAGTTCTAGCATTGCACCATAGCTACGGGAAAAACAGCCAGGCTGAAGGCTTGAATTATGATCTTGGCCCTTCCCCTCCTGCCTTCCATGGCCAACTTTTTCTTAATGTTTCTTTTGGAAACCTGGCATTGTAACAATGCAAAAAAGTGGAAAGAATGATGTTCAGAACCTCTTGGATGTACTACTTTGGTTGATGACATCCCCAGCGAGCAAGCAGACAATAGGTTTATCCTTGGGGTTCTCAAGAAGAAAGATACCCTTCTTATTATCTTTCTACTCCTAATATCTCCTTATTACCTTTCTTCTCTTTTCCTTTCTTCCTTTCTTTCTCTCTTCTTTTTAGCAAATTAAGGTGTGCTTTGTCTTTATTTTTGGTGTTGTAGGGAGATGGATTATGAGAAATTATAATTAGAGGAGGTTTCTTTCCTGTTTCAACTCAATCTGAGCCTTTGTATTTCAGCACCAGGAAGCATTATGAATCAAAAGCTAAATATATACAATTTCTCTCCAACCAAGAACACACCCCCTTTAAAGAGGCGTTCTATGAAAAGAAACTCTGTTAAATAGCTCACAAGAAACACTTCTATAGCTAGCAAAAGGCTTTTGTACAATTAGCCCACTCACCTTCAGAGGATTTATATTTTGCTGGCAAATATGGTCCACTGTAACTACTTTCCTCACTTTCCTACACATACAAGAGAAGGACACTGAGCAGATCTTGCAATCAAATATGCAGGGGTTTTATCTGCAATAAACTATGTATGGCATGAATAAAACATTTGTTTGTAATTTTCTGCAAAGCGACCTAAGTATTTCTGAAGTTGTTGGTTATGCATAACTTTATTTGTCAGTATGTTACAGCCTGGCAGGGTTTGCAAACCTATTGTTTTCCAAATGATTTTGTCTATTTTGTACTTTGTGATTTACACATTTAGTTATTGTTTCCTCCAAGCTGGAAATAAAAAATTAGTCTTTTTCTTAACTGCCTGTATATATGCAGTTTTTCCCAGGAACTGAGACAAATAAAGGTTTATTTACATGAAGGTATAATGAAATATAAAAAGGAAAACTGTCTAAGTGCAGTTGAACTGAGTGCATTTGAGTAACTACCCTTGAACGTAGTTTCACAGTGTTTATTTAGCTTAATCCTTCAGCTTATTTGGGTTTTTTACCCTAAGAAAAACTAACTCTAAAAGAAGAATGACAATAAGAAGGATAAATGCTTCGCTTGCGGTAGTTTGAAGTGAAGCCTGTACTTGAACACTTGCTTTTGTAGAATTTTCAAGCAAATCCTACAAAAACAGACTTCCCACCCAGCACTGGTCATTTTGTTTCTATCAATAGGTGTGTACACATTAACACCATCAGAATGTGCCATCTAAAAATCAGGCTTTTGGCTTGAGCTGTTCCTTCAGGATAAACATATTACCATCCTAATATTTATGTATCTGCTTGACAACCGCACCCATGATGATGGAATACTACCAATCAAAATGTTGTGTTTCATCCTTAATGTAAACAGTTGCTTTGAAGTGCTCCAGGTTTATTGAATAAACAAATAACATGTTTGTGTAAAATACTGAGGGAAAATGTCCACAACCCATCACCATATAATCACAATTTTCCTTTAGATTCATACAATATATCAACAAATCTTGTTTTAAATATACAGAGACTCTTCCATTTTAACTGTCTTTCCTGACAGAAACAGTACTGATAAATCAGTTTATCTTGCAGTATATAATACTGACTTTTAATAAAAAGGCAATAGAAAAATGAAGTAAATCTCCACCATCTAGAATCAGGAATTGGAGTAAGATTAGGCTTCTGTTCTGTACTGTTCCTGTAAGAGATAGTGGAGGGGCTATCTCTCTCTTTTGACTATGTAGGAATCAAAGAAAGACTAAGTCTCCCAACCTGGGGTTTTACATCAGTTGTGCAAGGTTAAGCTGTGTGAGAACAATCACTTTACACATTCGCTTTCCCCCTCATTGAATTAACTGGGTAAGGCGTCTCCATACTATGTTCTGTCACCTTCATGCATTAATAGCATGAATCAGATCAGCAGTCATAAATCACCCTTTACTCTGTTTGCTTAGAATATCAACACCTCATTATTTAGACACATGATGGATATAATGACACTTGCTATCATCAAGATGTCATTCGTTCAAACAGGTTTGAGAAAAGTGCTGGATAATGTTATGACCAAAAGAAATGCATAGACATGGAAGATTGTGATCAGGAAAAAGAGCCTTAGGGTCCAGGACTTACAGGTTCCCTTACCTAAATTAGTAGCTTAGCAGAAACTCTCAGAGGGGAGAACAGTATCTGATCGTCTTTTACGTTGTTTGTCTTCCATTAAAATGTCAGGAACTGGGCAAACCTAAAGTCCCTAGTGTACATCAGTTACAAAGTGATCTTTAATGTACCTTCCAACCCAAGGCATCCTATGACTCTGTTAAAAAGTTTGGCCAAATGCTGGCATATTTTAATAACTAGAGGATGTGTCAAAGTGAGGATGAAATATATGCTCAGCCAATGTCAAAGAAAACAAGCTACACTTCAGGTGGGCAAAGATGCTGCATGTATCAAGTCCAGCTTACAAAGATTTTCCTGGTCTTTGTCAAGCCCATAAAACAAAAGCATCCTATAACACAGGCAAAAGGAATTTGAAATCTATTTCTCTTGAGAGGATAATACAGACCTCATTTCAGTTCAGCATGGTGTGGAAGAGCCAAACATGGAGGAAAAAAAAAAAAAAAAAAAGAAAGAAAGGAGAAGGAATCTTCTTCCCTTTAAACCTTTTAGACTGGAGTAATTTTACTTGATTTTTATTCCATAGTCCCACTACTGGATTCTCTCAACTAGCTTTGAGTGCTGTCTTGAAAGACAAGTTCCCATTACTCAGAAAAGATTTAACTTCTCCCCTGCCAAGCCTTGTATTGAATTTATCTCCCCCTTCATAGATGCAACACTAGCCTCAGTTTAAGATGGTGAACTCAGCCATTCAATTATTTTGATACAAACTCCCTCCCTGTGCCTCAACCATCAGACTTTCTCATTGACTTTAACCTGCTCTGACTGAGCTGTAATCAAATTATCTAAATAATTTGAAAAGCCAGTATAATTGAATAAATTTTCTCCATTCATCATTCTAAACCGATCTGTTTAGATATAAACATAGACGTGAACCACACAGTCTTTAATGAAGGAAGTGTTGCTTGCCTCTTTGTGTAATTTCTTCCTCAAAATATTTGCCCTCAAATAGGCTAATTGTTTTCCTCTGCCCACACTGAGTCTGTCAGGAAGGTAAGTGCACAGCTAACCCTGATACACACTGTCCCAGGGAAGAGAGAAATTTATCATCATAGGAACTATAGTATATCCAGGAGACATTAATAGTTTTACAGCCAAGTGACCTACATGTGACAAGGTAAAACTACAGTCAGCACAAGAAATCTTATATACACATAAGAAGCATGAATCCATCTGGTTCAAAGCATCCAGCTCCCTGCTTTGAGTGTAATGAGCAAATCAGGCTCATTACACTAATTTCAAATCTTTTTAAACCTGATTTAAATGTTTTGATGGAGACGAGTGAAGTGTGAATTCAAAACTGTTAATTTTGTTAAACAGTTGGCTAAAGCTTGCAAGAAACATAGACCCCCGTGCAACAGAAGAAATAGATGGGTTAAAGTAAACAGTAGGTGGAAAGAGAAGTTAGTGACAGCAAGCCAAGTATGATTGTTAGTTTGTATCTATGTATTAGTGTTTAAAAGAGCACCTCTACTTACATCAGCAGAAATAACTTACAGGGCTTGTTTTCTTATGTTTAACCTGAAGACCTGGTCTCACTGTTCACTTGGAACTGAGATGCCATAGACTGCTAGAACTGATAGAGCGTGATCTGTGTTTTCATTGTTTCTCTGTAGCCACGAAAGTAAGACAAGCTGATAGTGGCTGCAGAAGTAAAGGTCCCTCTAGGTCAGTGTGCAGAATACTTGTGCATCATTTGCTTTCTGGAAAAGGCAAACATCACATGAAAATAAACCAAACTGGCTGGTGAATTTCAAATGCCATTGTTTAGGTGACTAAACTGGTTACAAGAATGGGGGTTTTTTTGTGTTTAAATTTCAACTGATTCTGTTCCTTCCCCCCTG
This sequence comes from Brachypodius melanocephalos, assembly GCA_013398615.1. Taxonomy (NCBI): domain Eukaryota; kingdom Metazoa; phylum Chordata; class Aves; order Passeriformes; family Pycnonotidae; genus Brachypodius; species Brachypodius melanocephalos. Next base: position 145,631 of record VZSR01001238.1, on the reverse strand, counting down.
TTTTCTGATAATTTGTTCTATATTAAATAACAAAAACCTTGGTAGCTTGGAAAATGCTGTGCCTCAGCAATGCCCTAGGCCACCCTCAGAAGTCATCTCTGGACAGCAGATAGTGACAAAGTCATTAATTTGCTCAGAAGGAAAAACAAAAGAGCAGCTAATACACTAAGCAGTCACTAACAGCAGTAATGGCCATTCCTATGACTGCAGCAGGAATCAAAGGATAAATCATATTGGAATAAACCATATTCAGTAGATTTATAATCCCGGTGGTCTACTAGACTGCTAAGTACTGCTTGGTGAGTAGAATATGAAACTGCACAAAGTTTCATTTGACATCACATATGTAATGTAACAACCTATTTTCCTCTGTCAAGGTAAGATCTCTTCTTCCTTTAATAGTTGTGTTCCAGCTAACTTAAAAAGCCTTATCACTTTATAACTATATATTCAGCCCTGTGTCACTTGTAAATAAATCATGGTCTCCAGAAAATGAGCAGAAAAGGGGAAAGATTTCTCCCTTCCCTTTCCAGTCACTATGATCCTCAAACAGTTTTCAGATGTCTCATATGGCCAAACTGCAGTTGCTTGGAGAAACACAGTAGTTTGTAAAGGCCCACAAAAATAGACATGTGCAAAGAGATGAAAATGTGGTAGGAAAATATTTTATAGTTAATGTCTATGCAAACCTAGTCAATAGTCCTCCAAACAAGGAGCAGAAGGAACATCATATGGCTTAATAACCCTTGGTCACCAAATAAATTGAAGTTACTCCAATGTTCCAGACAAGGAATGAACTAGTTGTAGAGAGTTACCTGCTTATCATTACTTAAAACAGTCATACAACTTACAGTACTTGGAACTCTTACCAAAATCCTACTGGAACTACAAGCAACCGTCATGGCATTCTGGAATCTTCACTGAAAGATCGAAGAATCCTCTGCTGAAGAGGTAAGGGGAAAAAACGGTCTGTAGACAGTTTTGTCTAATTTGCTTCAAATATTCTGTCGGCAGTTCTTCTTCTCTGAAAGACAAAGTAGGAGGAATCTTCTTCCTGATGCTAGTGTGAATTTAGCTTGTGTGTTTGTGTCTCCATGGAGACAATGTAAACACATCTGTTTTCTTTTATGTTTCTGATGGAAGCATTCTACACAGAATTCATCATAGCAGGGAACAAAAACATTATCTTGAGGCAGAAATGGAGATCATTCCTCACACAATGAAAGAGGGAACCTGGTTTAGTTCGTTTCCATCAATGATCAGTGTCACCAGAAGAGCAGAGCAGTGGAGTTTACAGCCGTATCTTAAAGCTCAGGGTTTGCATATCTTGATACTTGACTAATAAAATAATGTTAATAAAACAGTTGATGTTAAGCTTGTATTACAAGGGGAGAAAAAGAAATACAAATGCAGGATACTCATTGCCATCAGGAGAAATGCAATATTCTACAATTTTGAAATGTCGGTATGATATTATAATGCTGCCACATCTGTTATACACTGTTGTTCTTCGTGTAGTATCTAAAATTAGTAATTCCCAAGACCTGACAATAAAGCTACATTATCAGTAACTTTATTTTACATTTCCCCTAACATGCATGCACTACCAGTTAATGAAAGAGGAAAAGACATTGCACTGCAGTGGTGTCAGTTTCGTTCCTTTTGTTAAAGATGTTCCTAGAACTGGAGAAGGAATACAAAAGTTTAAGCAGAGTTCATTGTTTCAATAGCTGAATGTCCATTCAGCACCTGAAGCACATTAAGCTGGTTTTTACCAGTCATAGGAATGTCCCATGCTCCATGTTAATCCACTAACATAATGGAACATTCCACTTGCAAACATCATTGTCTGCAAAAGAAGAAAATATGAAACAAAGAGTTCCTATCAGAATTTTAGTGGTTTTCACAAAATCAAGTCATTCATTTTAGAAAATCCACATTTATCACAACACATTACCTTCAATATGAACTCCTAATATCCCAGCATTTTATTAATCATTCCTGCTTGTGAAAACTTAGCTTGCAATAGGAAATAGTCCCATGATGCAGTAATCAATTTTTGGCTCTAGCCACAAGCCTAGAAATAAGTTCTTTTTGTAAAGCGCCTTCTCTTAAATGGAAGTGATTACTCTTTGCCACACAAAGTCCTCACAACAGTAAAGAATCAGAAATGATGTTTTAAAGATATGTTGGAAATTTCAAATACCACACCTTTTTGTCATGGGCTAGTAGTTTCCCTGGTGAGTCCTATCACCTGCGGAGCACCTGGCTCTTTGCCATAAATCTTCCAGCGTGCTGCAGCATTGTCAGCACATCTCGGAGTTAAGTATTAATAGACTGGTGTGACAGCTGGTCTATGGCTGCATAGATAAAATTAGCCATAACAGACACCAACATGACCAGCCTAGCTCGTTAGAGCATTGCAGTAAGCAAATCCCCGGGTAGGATAATGATAGCATGATTCAATTTCAAACGGGACCCCGGCCAATCCCACTGAACCAGGAATGCACACACTTCATTGGCCAGGGAGCTGGGCAGTGCTAAGACCTCAGCCAATCACGTGTGTAAGCACGGGAAATTTGAAACACCTGTAAAAGGGGACTCCCAACAATAAACTTCGGCTGCTGCTGCATGAATTCAGTGTTCTTGTCGCATTCCTGTCTCCAACATCAGCGACAGCCTGAGCCCATCTATTTCTTCCGATGTTACTCCCTGCAGCTGGAAGGAAAATGGGATTTGTGCTCCAGATTCCCTCCCCAGTTGTCCCAAGGCACTGAAAACACTTTTGATTAACTCTGGACTGTGCATTGTGGTTTCATCACCACCCACAAGGAAGAGCAGCTACAGGCAATAGTCCAAGAGCCATATCAGATCAGGAAGTTTCCTAGTGATGTCCTTAACCTAGGCTTGGGGAAACGGCAGACTTCCCCAAGAGGAGGGTCTGGCATTTGGATTCTCTGTTCCTTTCAGAAGGGGAATAGACGCCTACATCTATAACCTACCTTTCTTTTGACCGAGGCACAGAGTTTGGCCCATCTGCCCCTGGCAACACCTCTGGGCCATCAGCATATCATGTATTGACCGACTTCGCACATCCAGAGCTTCAATGCCTTGAAGACTCATTCTGGTCCTTGCAGAGGACACGGCTCGGCGCTGAGAGGACGATGCCGCAGCCAGCCTCCCCCTCAGCCGCTGCCCCTCAGCGGTGGCGGCGCCTCCCGCGCGCTCCCTTTTAAACCCTGCGGGGCGCGCGGGCGCCTCTCGCGATAGCTGCCGGCCTGAGGGGAGTCGCGCGCGCTCCCCGCTTGGGTGACATGCTTTCCAGTGGATGATCTTTCCGTACTTTCAATATTTATTTTGTAAAAGTATCAGCTACCCCGCCCTAAGAACACCCTGCAGGAAGAGGTATTGGCATTCATGTCCCAACTGAAGCTGTTTAATTGCCAGCTAGACGGCCGGCATATCACGGCTGCATCGCAAGTGTTCTCTGGAAGGACAGTTCAGATGATTGAAGTTAGAGCCATTTCACAGTCGTTTTACAGCTCCTTCAGCTAGACCGTCATTTTTTATGCCACTCAGAATACTTGACGAAGGAATTTAATGACATGGCCATACTTAGAGTGAAAAGGGTGCAGTCCACATCTTAAGCAAATTACAATTTAAAAAAAAAAGAGAGAGAGAGACAGAGAGCTGTAGAAGCAGTATTATATTAGGGTAGCAGAAACGGGCAACATGGGAAAATTAGGACAACAGGGGCTGCTAAGGGGAGCTGGCTTTCGGATAGCACAAGTAGAAGGGTATAAAGGAAAAGAGAGCCATGGAATAAATTGCTCGCACATACACCTGCTCTGCTACTGAACTGCAGGTAGGTAGATGGTTCTTTCATTTTCCTCTCATTTTTCAGAAACATATTTTTCACATATAAACTAGGAATTAATATATTTGTCTATTCTAGTGAAATGTCGGATTTATCAGTAGAAGAGTAGCATGGCATAACATTACATGAATCAAGAATAGCATAAATAGTGAAGAAAATATTTTCTAATTCCAGTAACTAATATTTCTGCTGTGGGCCCCAAGAATTCCCAGTCAATGCAGAAATGTTGCTGAGATAGAGGATCTTCTGTAATCTTAGAATTCCTTCTGATGGTACAACATTCTGTGTTACTAGCGTCTGATATAGGCAATGATGTACCTGTGGCAGGGTTCATGGACAGAAGCAGTAGAAAACCACCTAGGGACTAAGTCTTGCTTAGCACTGAAGCACTGCTGCATTAAGAGACAAATTTGAAAGGACTGGTATATGCCCTCAATGGAAATTGCAGAAAGAATATATATATATATATATATATATATATGGTTATATACTTGTATAACTTCTGAAAAATGTTCCTCTGTCAAACAGTGAAAATATTTTAAGTGGAATCTACACTTAGGATAGACAAATGAAATGCATAAAAGCAAAACGGGGACCATCTGGCAAGGCATCATTTCAGCATAAAAACATCTAATGCCTATGGGGAATTAATAACGATGCTGAAACACAAAAATCTGATCTCATTCTGGGAGGCATTGCTACAGGAGTCATATGTAAGACAATGCAATCTATTGCATTCCATTTGAGAAATGAGGATAGTGTTTCCAGGCTGAGAACCAGGTAAGAAGAAAGTAGAATAACTGGAGAGATTTTAGAAGTGTGGGCACAGGAGGAGACATGGATACAACTGGCAGAAAAACTAAATATGGAACAGTCTAAAATGTCCTGTAATACAGTGTCAAGAGTTGTGTAAAAGGTGCCCTTGAAAAAGATGTTTCATAGTAGAAATTAATCTAAGGATAGAGAACCAGGAGATCTTTATCCAAACTGGCAGAACAAAACTTAGCCATGCATCTGAAAGGTCACTAACTTTAACTCAATGCAAAAACTAATTGAACTTCGGAAAAAGGCAGTCAATATTTTCCCTCATTAAAAGTACAAAAATAAAACTGTCCCCAAAGAAGGAACAACTCCTACACTTTTTAAAGCCTATTCAGTACATACTGCAATATTTTCAGAGATGAAGCAATAGAAGAGAATGAGGTACCCCTAAAGTGCTGGTAATCAAAAAGAATGTGACTGTTCATATTTGTGATGATTCCAAGGTTAGCATTATCCAGCACTTTCTGATAATGTCCTTTCCTTGTTGCAGTTTAGAGAATGGCTTTGCCGTCATTGCTGTGATTAATATTTCTTCAGTCTCGGTGAAATCACCCTCTAACTTACTATGTTGACTTTTAAACAGGAAAGACAAACAAGTAATGAAGGTTCTGTGGTATTGGGTGGAGGGTTACGATTCCCGTTACAGGGGGAGTTCTGGCTGCAGGAGAGAACGCTAATGCAAGAGCTACAGTCCCTATAGCTCCTTGTTAAGTCTTTGCCTAATTATGAAGGAAACATATAGATATAGTAGGTTCCATCTAATTCTTTTAACTAAATGAACAAAGAATGGCAGGCTTAGCTATGTACACTCACTGTTATGCCAGCAGGCTTCTTAAACACATAGATATCATTGAAAATTCTGTAAGTTTATATAAGCCAGTATTCTGGCTGGTTGTGCTATCATCAGTTGGTGGGTTTAATCTTTTTTTGAAATCCTAGACAAAGCAGTCTATTTCCACAGGCAAACCAGTTACATTAACTGGTGTTAGGCACTAAGCTATCTTTTCATTCCATTCCATTTGTACTTTGATCATTAGCACCCATTTACCTAGTCAGAAGAAACAGAGTTGAATAACTCGCTGAAAGTTCTCAGTTTGTAATGGTAACCAGCTGTGAAATCAAAGCTCTTTCTGGTTAGCACAGACTTGGGGGATTTACATACTGATGCCCGTTTTTGGACAGCAGAAAAATAGCTTATTGCTGTTCCACTACAGGTCCATTATTATTCCTTCTGTGAATCTATAATACTCAAACATTGACCAAAGAAATATTGGAGATATTTATGAGCATATAACTCCAGGGAAAAATGTGCTCTCTTTCATTGCTGGAATCGAGAATACACTCCTCTACAATGATTCAGCATTAGAAATAAGTTCCCATATCTTCCTTTCTCCCTGTGATACATCCACCCATTTCCCTATTGTGTATGTGTGTCATCCTTTGGTTTTAATTCTCCAATGTGTTTTAGTGCACTATTTTTACTGAATGATGATGCAACAATATAATCTTCTTGGGATCGTGGTTGACAGGCAAATGCTTCTTTGCTCTAAATCAACACATCACCAAGAATAAATTAACCTGCTACTGTGTGTACTATAAGGGGGTGTGGGGTGTAATTACTAAGAATCTGTCAAAACCTCTGTTTAAGGCCCTTTCCCCACCCTCCCTTTCTCATTCTACCCACTGGGAAAATAACCTACTCAAATATGAAGTGATTCTCTCAGGTAACAGGAATGGACTTCACTCTTTCAGTTTTATCTTCAGGAATAATTAAGATTTAAATTAAGTTTAGAGTGTGCAAATATTATTCCTGTGACCCTTTGGGAGCAGCACACACATCATCCCCTGAAAACTGCACTCCCAAAATTCAAAATTTACTTTGTAGCACAATGCTTCCTTCAGGACAAAATGGCATGCTCCTGAAAGCCTTAGCATTCTCTCTGCTCTGCTGCTAAAGGATTGCTATTCTTAGAAGATTTAGCTCTGTAAGATAAGTGTTAACACATTCTTTCTGCAGGTCTCCAGGGCCTGAAGTTTGAATTTAATATGAACTGAATAAAATAATTTGCTTTTTATCATCATGGTCCATGAACTGTGGTTTGAGGCCAATATGTGACTCTAAGGTAAATTAGTTTAGCTCCAACTCCCTAATCCCCAGATAAGATCATAAAATCACCCCACCTCACTCAGTACTGTTTAGCAAAAAATGCCTGCCTCTCTAGTAATAATGAAAATTCTGAATTCTAGTCACTGTCTTCACAAAGATCATGGCTCTTTCAGGTTCAGGTTCAGGACTTGACTGTGTATGGAGAGGATGGAGTGCAGCCAACACAGCACAGTAGCCTCCATTTCACACTGATGTTTGATTTCTGGAAATCTAGTCAGAAACCTACTTTAAAAACAATGAACCACTATCTTGTCTACTCTTGCTCTCATAAAGAACAACATACACATACTTTTATACTTTTAATCCTTCTTAGTTAAAACTCCTGCTCTGCCTTAGGTAAAATTCAGGAATAAACATGGGAGTAACTCCTTATGTAGACTGTTGTAATGACAAGTTTAATTATGATTTATTCAGTTTATTCCCATGCAAACACAGAAACTCAAATGTAGAGACAGTTGCTTAAAAATTAGTCTTTCCCTAGAGAGGAAAATACTCAAATATGCAAAAGGCAAAATGTCCTCATTCATATGAATTCACTGTTATTTTGAACATTGGTACCACCTTTTTGGATTACTTGCTACTAGTTTCACTAAATAGATAATTTAGTAGTAAGAACTTCTACTAAACAACTAAAAGCAAATCAATAGCAAGATTTTCACTAAAATAGAAAAGGATATCTAAATTTCATTTCAATGGCATGTGCACATTTAACAGCATAAACCTGATGATCCTTGTGTCCTGGCGTGGAGCAGAAACAACCAATACAGTGAATCCTCCTATTTAATAGATAAAACCTAACTAAATAGAACACTTCTGCCAATTTAATGGCATAATCTTGCATAAAAAGCATCCATGAGAGAAAATACAGAGGGAAGCCTGTGAGCTCCTTTAAGGTTGTTTGCAGAGTAAAAGATGAACTCAGCAGAACACTCTCAATTTTTTTTCTCTGAAATAAGCTTCAATATTTTTTATTCCATCATTAATTCTTTTAAAGAACCTTTCCTTCAAGCTCAATAGACTTATCAAAAAAACTTTCAATTAATGAGGAGATAGGAGTTTAAAGAACAGCAAATAGACATAAGCCTGTAAATTGATGGATGCCAGCATCACTCAGATATTTTTTGTAGAACTTAAGTGACTACAGTCAAGTACATTGTGCTCGGGTGAGGTCTCAAGTGTTATTCTAAATTCAGAATAATTTCATTGTGTAGGCATAGGCAGAATAGGTCCAGATTTACCAAAAGCAGAGCAGAATTTGTTCACAGGCAATGTTATAAAAGCTTAATTTAAGATTCAACTTAGCCCTGGTGCTTTAAAACCGTAGGATTTGCTAGTTTGAGAACAGTCCCACGCTAATCTGCACAGACAGCAAACCTGTTTAGAATGTGAACAGAGCTATCTCACAGCTGTCCACATCTTACTGTGACCATTCAAAGTTAGTAAAAAACATATTTAAAGTAAGGATGGTAATCAAAGAAAACTGAAATAAGAGTCACTACAAAAATAGTTAGAGTGTTTAAAGCAAACCAGTACTAGTCGGTGTGTATAGATTAGTCATAATAGCTTCTGTAATTCTTGTGTGAACTCAAGTGCACTGAATTATCTAAAAAGAAAATAAATCAAAAGCAGTTTTCATTTGGCACAGAATTTTTAGGCAAGGGTGACAGATCCTAACAAGAATATGTGGGGGCTATCTGTGCGTGCACACCTATTTTACACAGTACTAAATTAAATACCAGTCTTTTTTAAAAAAAAAAAAAAACAAACAGTGATGTTCAAATAGGAATTCAGAGTTAGACAGTGATATTCTTAAGAATACATGACTTTACACCCTGGATTAAAAGAAATATGTACTGGTCTGCATGATATTAATACTCAAAAATTAATTATTGATTATGAATATATTATCATATTATGAATTATTCTTGTGCAGGTGTGCTGCAGCATTTTCTTCCAGAAGGGTTCACATAGGGTCCAGTTCAGAGATACTCAGGACTGCTTTTTTCCAGTTTGTTTCAGACAAACAAGAACATTATCATCTTGTCGTATACTTTGTTTCAAGCTGAATCTCTTTATTCAGTTTCCCTCCTCATACTCTATCACCTCCCATCTCTTGTTTGACTTCTTTTTGAATAACTGTTGAGTCTAAATTTTACACACTTTCAACATGTATTCATTTTTGTTTCCATGCTTGAATTTGTACGTTTCTTGCCTACACACTGCCCAGGTGGCAACATTCTCCAGTCTGTGCATGTATCTCTTGCTGCCCCTCTGCCTGGACAAGTTCTCCTCAATGGACAGCTGTGGGAACAGGTAAGAAATGAGTAAGCAGAGGGTATAGGGCAATTGCATTAGAGATCTCTCAAATGAGAGACGGGAGGAAAATGCTTTTGAGTCCAGCTTTTCAAGTTGAGGAAAAAATCTCTATTAACACAAAATAGACTGACTCAGATAAACCAAACTGTCAGGGAAAAAGAATGTTTAGGATATAGTGATGCACAACCTCAAAAATGCATGAATATTTCATGCATTCCTTTGAAAATTAGAGCCAACCTCTCTAATGTGTACTTCAGTTCAGAGGTAAAACATTTGTAATACCCACCAGCACTTAGACAAGAAGTGATCTTAGCTCTGCTAAAGTGGTTTCTTCTGCATTTGGTTTTGGGATGGGGGAGAGACATAGGGATTTTTTTTTATTTGCTTAGTTTTTACATAGCAAGAACTGACTTGGTTCTCTCTAAAACTTCAATGCCACTGAAATTCTGCCAGGGATATATTTGGATCCCAAATACATCAAATCTGAAGTGCCAAGAAACAACATCAGTGTTCACCTCAAATATGGCAACAGAACACAAACACAGGGGAATGAGGAATATTTTATTTCAAATGCAAATCTACATGTAGCAAGTAAAGTTTTGTCATCTGACAAGAAGTCTCACATGCCATTCAGTGCGTGTTTCCAGTACTAAATGGCTAATTTTCCTGCACTGCCTTTGGAAACAGTTTGGCCCTATATTTGTAAGGGTAAGAGGACAATGCATGCTTATTGCCTAACAGAACTGAAAATAGCAGCAACGCTACCATTAATTCCCTGCTGTTTTCAATGGGACCCAAACAATAAAAGGCAAAGCACTTAGCGTGCCAGTTTGTCTGTGGGCAGGACTTGTCTGTGGTGCTTAGTCATACTGCTGCAGAGTTTGTAATAGGCAAAATGTTGAGAAGTAATTATTTTAATTGTACAATATTGCTATAAGATTAAGTGAATAATGAAGTTAATATGATTTAATCTTGCTGTGACACATATGCTAATGAAATTATGGTAACCAACCGTTTTACCCTGAGTTTACTGTGAGATTATGCATGCTATACATATAATAATGAATACGTAAATCACTGGACAGCCTTGGTAGCCTGAGCACTAGAAGGAGGGTAGGTTTGTTATTAAGAGGTGCAGCATGGCAACACCTGCCCTCCAAGCGAGATGTAACAAAGTGATCTCTACCAATGGGCGACAGAGAAGAGCTGACTGATGGACTTTGGGAGGGGCCAGGGTTACCTGATGCAACACCAAGTGTATGAAAATGTGGCGCAGGCATTTTGTGGGCTGTTTAGTCCCATGCTCCCAGCGCTGTAATTTTCCTTATTCAGTCCTTTGTTGCATTTTGTTAAGGTTCAATAAACCTTGGAAATGTTAAAAGTGAGCATAGTTTCTCACATGTACAACCAAACCCAATGTATAGAATATGAATGAAGCATAGTTGAAGTTAATGACTGCCTTCTCTTCCTTGGGGCCAAGGTTCCAGCTCAGTGGCCATCAGTCCCCAGGAAATGCCTGGTTCCTGCAGTCATTATTGAAAGGACAGCAACCAACATAGTAGAAAACATATAACCTTCTACTGAGAATGTATAAAATACAGGCTCACACTGAGGAACTCTTTCCTTCATACCCTCAGATAAGGAGTTGAGAACAGCCTGGGAGGGGAAGTAAATCTGAGGATAAAAAGAGGTGACCTGCAAACCAGCAGGTCACAAATAAAATCCCCCCCATGCATGTCAACCTGTTTTGTTTTTCTCTCTTTCTTTCCTTTCCCCCTTCTTTTTTCCTTTTTATTTTTCTTTTTTTTTCTTTATTTTTATCATTATTCACCCTGACATGAATCCTAATTAAAATTTTACACAGTGTGTCTTTTAATTAGCCGTGGCTGGAGTGGTGAAAGCTATCAATATTTAGCAGGATAATTGTACAAAATTACTTTTCAAAAATGAACAGCAGGCATGAATCCACTTAGCAGCAGGGGGTTATTCAGCCACACACTGTGCAAGATGGGGTGCCTCAGATAATATGTGAGAGATAATAATGCACACAGGGAGGGACACATGCTGCTATATTTTGTGCTTCATTGGTTTTCTGCAAACAGCAGTTGGCTCTTGTTGCACTCAGAACATCAGGGTTCACACAACATTTAAGCTGGTTATTTTTTCTCTTTATGTTGTTGATTTATTTTAACTTAGATACAAGGATGTGTTTAATAACAATGCCTACAAACAAACCACTGAGACACAGCTCCATGTAAGACTTAAGTTTGTATACTGTATACTTTGCAGATGCTAACAATGAACAAAGTCAAGAACAGAGGTCTTCCTTCTTCCTTCTTTTTTTTTTTCTATCAAAAAGAGAAGAAAAAACTTTGCCCATCCTAGCAGAATACAATGCAGTTAATTAATATCTGGTTTGCAAATCCCTGGTGTAAATGTACTCAACTGTATTTTAAAATAGATTTGTAACAGTTCATTTCTCACATAATCTTTCCTTTCTTTTGCAAAAGAACGAGGAAAGGGAATTTGCAGCATTTTGTGCTTGCTATTTACTTTTGGCACGTTAAAACAAAACAAAACAAAACAAGGAACACCTGCAAATGTTTCCTACATGCACGAAGGAAACATTCAGTAACATCACAGAATGGGGTTCCCAGGCAGTTACTCACAAGCAAGCAGTCTGCAGGACAAAGGCCTTAAGAAACTGTATCCAAGAGAAAGAACACAAATCCCAGCACACAAATTCCCTACACAGAGAGCCAGATACAAATCCCAAATGAGAGCAGTAGCAGAGGGCACAGTCAGGTGAAATGTATGCAAGAACCAGCTCTTTAATTTTTGAATATATGAATGAGCGCATCTTGCTTCACCATCACAACAAAGAGAATTCCCTCAGTTCCGGGTAATTCCCTCATCTCCTTCAACTAGGCAGGTAGAGCGTGACCTTGCATAAATCTACTTAAATAGCAGGAAAAGAATAAGCAAAATCAAGGATCCTATTTCTTCTAGAAACTTTCTCTTTTTTTGTCTGCTTATTCATATTTTGCCTTTCTTTTGTCCTCCCATGCCATTCTTTTCATATGGATTTTTGAATTCTATGCTTTTCACTGTCTCTCAAATCATTAGGTGCGTATTAAGGTTAGAATGAATGAGTGAAATGGAACATGCAATGTCTAAATAAATCCATTGCAAATCACATCACCCATATTCCAGAAGAAAATGTGCCTGAACTTTTTAAAAGTATCTAACACAACACCACATTTTTGTGTTGCCTCCAGCGAACCTAAAGGAGTCTGATGATTTTATAGGTAACAAATAAAACATATGTGAATTTCTCTGATTATGAGGCTAGTCTATGTGCTTCTTGTTTATACAGCAGCACAAATTTCTAAGCAATAACAGGATCTTGTTGCATATGGGGGAAAAACAAAACCTTGGGGAGATGGGAGAAAGAAATGAAAATCCTATCCAAAATTTTATTATTCTAACATAGAAGAACATGCACAAGTTCTTCAACAGAAGTTCCCAGTTGTATTTGGTACAACTGGGGTGTTTTCTTTAATGATGTCTGAGAATGAAAATACATAAATTTATTATAAGGTAAGGAATAAACAATATGTACATTAAACAAATGGAGATTGCCTTGGATTGAGTGAGTCTTATATGCCACGATGATATTGAGGAAAAGTCCCTAGGAGATTTCTGGCAATTAGTTATACTGCGCCTTTTATTATTCTCAAAAGACTGTATCCAGATATATGCATAACTCATACAGTTGCAAATAACAGAGTAACTGGAACACCAGCCATAGGAACTCTAGAGTGAAGTGGACTTAAAAGCAACAGTCAGTACAGCTATCTGTGCTGCTCTTTCCCAGAAAGTAGGAAACATCATCTGCAAAAGCTTTTAAATTATGCTTCATGTGTGTTACTCTGTATTACCCAACATTAAAAAGGCATACCATATGCTACACAAGAAGAAGGGGTTGGCTTTTAGATTAATTCTTCAAATAATAAAAGAAGGTAAAATAAAAATGCATATGCAACCAGTCATAATCAGTATTTTCCAGGTTCACTATTAGGTTATATGACCACACTTTTCTAGAAATTTCCACTACAGCCCTACTTTAACAGCTGCTGATAAAAACTGAGAGCTGATTATTAAGTTTTACAATCAAATACAGCAAAATATAGAATCAGTGATTTGTTTATATGTGCCTACTTGTTTTTGTCCACACTATTTGCCTGTTGTAATCACAAAGCGAGAAACGCAACAGCTGCAAATAAAAAGAATGTAATAAAATTTATAAGAATTTCTCCTTCATATTCAGTTCTTCCATGCATTATGCTAAGAAATAGGTTAAATAAACATAAAACCAGTGTGATCAAGCAATGGGATGAAAGTTCTAATGATAACTAGCTCTCAGCAGAAATAAAACGAATTTAAGAAATATTATGATTTATTGTTGATGATTAAAAGAAAATCTAGAAAGCCTCACAAACAGGTAACAGCACAGAAAAATCAAACCCAGAAAATAACCCAACCACCAAATGGCAGGAAATAATTTGAATTTTCTTTCTAAATCATTACTGCTTTAGGTAATGTTACCCTTCATTCCCTTTGCACTGCCTTTGCTTGTTATCTTGTATAATTCAGTGGCCAAAACACCATGATTCATGTAGTTTAGGGCCAAACATGAATGTGTGGATGTCAAAGCTCTTGTCTTGGGAGGTCTCTGTTCCCAAACATTTTCAGGTTGCAAACAACACATGACAATTTTATATATTCTGCAGTTATTCTTTGTTAGACCATCACAGTATAGAAATAAACATTATTACAAATACTTATAAATATTTAAGTTTACATTCTGCCTGTAAAGCTCATGATCCTTACAGCTGCTATTCCAAGGATGGTAAATTATCTTTTGCTATATAACTTTTGGGGGATAATTTCTATGATACCATATATTGAAAAAGGACACTATCTGGTAAAATCTGCTTAATAAAAGAAGATTGCTGCTTCAATGAACTTTCCAGACAAAATTTCAATCTTTTGCAAAGACCAGAACCCATTTTTTCACTCTGGGAAATGTCCATCTACTTCAGCACGATTTCATCTTAGTGATGAATGGGTTAAAAATCAAACAATGGCCTGGGTATTTATTCCACGATGTAGTTTCTCTCATAAGAACCATATAATGAAAATCTCTGTGTGGGATCCTCATTAGCTGCTCCTGCTTCCTAGAAACTGCACAGCTCAGTCCCTTCCCCCATTCAGATTTCTCTACTCTGTCAATACAAAACTAAAAGGCAAACTCCAAGAATTCATACAATTAATTAGGAGTTGCAGCATGTGATGTCACTGTCATGGGAGCATATATTTCTTAAATCAGAATTTCTTTCTGTAACAAGAAAACAGTTGAAATTGTTTATTATTTTTGTGCTTTATACCAACATGCCAAGCAGCAAGAAGAGCACAGCATGGGACTGTACACTTGCTTTCAACATAAAGAAAGGTTATGTGCAAAGAAGGATGTCTTACTGTGATGTCTCATTTGTGACTAATACCTGTTGTATGCTGCACAATCCAATTTATATCTAAAGTTCTTTTACTTCAGCCCAGCACTTGTCCATCCTTCAATAAAAGACATGTTTATACACATGCATATTGTTCAGGAAAACTCTTTACAACATAAATAAAGTATATATAAGAATACATTCAATGCCTATATTTGAGAAGAATAAAATCCAAAAGAAATTTTGCTTTTTGCATATATATTCTCTGTTGCCTAGAATAAGCAAGTACTTTCGAGTCAACTGTCTTTGAGACCCCGGAGATCCAAAATCTGTCCTCATACATACTGACATGTATCTCACTGGTGCAGGTCTGGTTTGAATCCAGATATTAAGTCAATAAAGAAAATGGCAATTCTGTTAGAGATTTTTAAGTAGTAAAGGCTAGCAGCTAAATTGAGGTGTGACTATGGTTCAGACTGCTTGTCCCAAAGGGAATGTTTGATTTTAAGGCTATGATTTTATTTAGTAGTTAATTTTTTATAGCTAAATAAATTAACGAAATACTAATAAAGTGCCCTTCTTCAAGTCTAACTGTCCCAGATGTCACAGGTGAAAGAACAATTCACAGGCAAGTTCAGCAAACTGCCCAAGGTCACATTCCAAGGAAGAGGCAAGTAAAAATACAGAAGAAAAACCCTAAACTGATCTTGCCCTATTAACATCCATGACATACATGCATGGTGTATGAATGCGGAATTTGTCATATTGTTAATCTATACAAAAATTAATAAAAGGGTAATTAGCGAACAGAAAAAATACATATTTTAAACAAGGTAAGCAACTGCCTTTGCTGCAGTCATTTTGTAAACGAAACCACTCAATAGAGAAATACTAGCTTGACACTTAAGACTTAAGTTTTTGTATTTACCAGCATTGTTTATTATAGTAATGGACTCAGACACTTACCTGCCTATGCTTTTAGACTTTGCCACGATTTCTGGTATAATTGAACAAGTTATTTGTATTTTTACTGTTTCAGACATCAGTTGTGTGTCTATACGTAGTTTTATTTCCAACCATCCTTTGTCTTTCATACATGATGACAACATGCTCTTTATTCAAGTGAAGAGCAATTTTTCATGCATGTATTTGGTACCTAGCTCAATTTGTTTAAGCTGTTACAAGGAATTTCTATATATTAATAAAATCTATAACATTCTTAAAGTAGTAAGACAAAACCTTGCATTAATGTTAGACATAATATCTCACAAAATTATTATGATCAGTCTTGATTAGAATATATATGGGAATAACTTAGGCTTGAGCATAGCTTTGTAAGATTAATGGAAGATTCACTAGCCAATTTATCACTCTGGTAATTGTAACTATATAGAAATCGTTCCTTAAGAATATCTTGTAATGACAAATCATCCCTTCAGATTTAGAGGCATTACACATGCATATTGAGGACAAAATTTCTTCTGTTTGGAATTTCACAAGAAAGATTGCAATCACTTAATTTTGTGTACTTTTTAAACTTTGTTTTTGTAATAATAAGCTAAAGCTCAGCTTTAGCTGAGCTCCTTTAATGCAAAGATAAAACTTTCTTAGTGCATGAGAAATAGATCCCATCTTTGAAAGTGTCTATTTGGAGTAACATATTGAACCACTTACAAGCCATGTCATACCATACAGCTATAAAGTACAACTGTTTGGCTTCCAGGAATAGTATTTTTTTAATAATAAAAGTATGTATGATTAATTTAATTTATGATTAATTTAAATGCAAGATTATCCAGTTTACTTTGACCCTTTGACATTCACCCCATCATAAAATTGACTGTACATCAAATCCTGCAAATTGTGTCTGGTCCATACTCTGGTTTTAAATCCATAATTTGACACTGTTCTAGTGAGAAATAAGAATCTGACAGTTTCAAAAAAGAAAAAAAAAAACCAAACAAAACCCCACAAACAAACAAACAAAACCCAAAAAAACCCAACCCCAAAACAAACAAAAAACCCCCACCAAAATTAGAACTTGTGTTAACCCATTAAAGAAATGCACATTTGTTCCTTTACACAGCATGAATCTCAAGATTATTTTCTTAACTTTAAGTTGTTGAAAGTTGAGATAAATTTGCATCTTTTTCTTGATATGACTTCCTAAAAACGTTACTCTAGAACCTGCTGGAATAAAGCTAGTGTCTTAATCCCTGGGTTTTCTCTGCAGAATCAACAGGAAACATAGGCACCTTGTTAAAAAAACATGATCAGAGAGGTCTGTAACAGGGAAATTATTAATACAAAAAGTAAAACAGGAACTATCGCTGTGCTTTTGTGAAATTCTACACCTGCACTGTATCTCAGCTACTGTTGCCTGGGGTGGAGACCCAAAATAAAGGACTGGGCACGTAGATTGTCCTCATGTTTGTGGGAAAACCCTTCGACTGGGAACGTGAAAGGCTAAAACTCAAACCCGTCAACTAGAGAAAGAGACTCGACTTTTTCGGAAGAGCTTGCTCACAAGAGATCTAAACACAGATTTTAGCCATGTTTCTGACACTGGAGCAGGACGAAACGCATTTTTCCGTACAACATTCCATGTGGAGAATTCCAGTATTAGGTGGGAAGTGCAAAAATTTTATCAGGTCGAGACTTTATGGCCTGCACACCTGAGGAGGATAAGTCCCATATGCACCTCTTGCTCCCTGGCACCCCCGCCCCTGTCGCTGCCGCACCTGGCACCCCTGAGGCGGCTGTCCAGGGGACGCCGAGCCTGCCGTGAGAGGAGCCGAGCTCTGAGGGAGAAGCGGCGGCCTTGGACGGGGCGATTCTTACGGGGGGGAAGGAGGCGGGGCAAGGCCGCAGCCCTCGAGATGCAGAGGGCGGAGAGCGCCTTGAAGGGGCTGCGGGCTCTCTGCAGGCTGCCCCCTTCTCGGCTGCGCTTGGGCGGGAGCCCTCGGCAAAGGGCTGGGGGAGGTGTCTCGCAACAGATGGTTCGAGCCGGCTGCCGGCTCCTGGTGCGGCCCGCATTGGCCAGCGGCGCGGGAAAGGGCGGGCGGGCGCGCCGCAGTGGCGGCTCTGCGGCGGGAGCGTAGCGCCCACAGCCCAGCTCGCCTCCCGCCGGGGTGCCAAGACCACCTCCGCTCCGGAACGCTGATCGCCCCTCACGGTTCCAGCACCTGTGAGTGTCCGCCCGGCAGGGCTGCGAGCGGCGCCGTATCCGCGCGCAGCCGGCCGGGGCCCGGGTCTGCTCCGGCGGCGGGGCGGGAGGCCCTGAGGGTGCGGCCGCCGCCCGCGCTCGGGGCCGGGAGCCGGAATTGCCGCATCCGTCGGTCTGACCGGTGCGCCGGGGAAATGGGGAAGGGCTCGGGAGATTCTCCCCCGGGCGGGAGACAGGATCCATGCCGGGGGAATTTTCATCACCTGTAGGTGAGGGGAAATCCCCGCTCCCTCTTTCCCTTTATTCCGGCTTTATCCTTGCAGACCCACTTGTAGCGAGTAATTACCGGGTTTCGGTTCTCGGTGCTCGATGACGAGCGGAGGACGGGCTGTCAGGTGGGGAGCTGAGATGCGGGGAAAGTGACTTGCCCAAGGTCAGTCTGTGAGGCAGTGGTAAATAACGTGCTCTACTAAAAACTTATGATTTCTAGCCCTGTGGTGGGCTGTTCAATAGCCCTGCAAGGCACCAGGCATATATCTGCCTGAGCTGTAAGGAGGACTCTGATTAGCTAATTTTTATTTTTCGTTGTTGTTGTTTTGTTTTAAAAATATATATGGATGTTAAAATATGCAGAGGTGCAGCATCTGTATCATCTCCTTTGTTTTCTCCACCCTTCAGACGCGTGAATGAATGTGTAAGTGATTATGCTTTTCTGTGAATAATGTTCAGTAAGAAATGAATAGTAAGAATGAGATGTTTTTTCTAAAACTCTTACCATGGCAATACATTGGGGTTTGGGGGTTTTTTTCTATTAATAGTGAATGTCTTCTTACACCATCAGAGAGTTGTTGTGAGAAGCCCTTAAATTGGTTAAGTGGGAACTGCATTTCAAAATTAATCTGCAGAGCAATAGCTTTTATTCTCAGATTATGTGAGATATAAGGCATGGCAGGCCATGCTTTAAGAACTTATGCACTGGGATGTAATGTGGTTGAGGTCTCTGAAGGATGCAACTGGAGTGTTTGTTTTGGTGCTAGCTATATACATAGCAATTCTCTTTCCTTCTCTCTCCTTTCCAAGAATAATTTCAATGCATTTGCACAAAGATATTCTGTAGTTTATCCCTGCTAATGTTTAGTGTTTCTTTTGAATTTCTCATGTGAAAGTAAAACTGACACCTATGCGGATATTTTTTAGATAAAAAGTATTATTAGAGTAGTCAGAGTCAATCCTTTTTATAGACTTTAACCAATCCTTGTATTTCATAGTGTCCTACAGCAGTGAAACTGAAAAGTTAAAATGTGTTGTTCAAAAGCTAAACTGTCCCTGCTACTGTCTCAGTTTACCTTTGCTGCTCCTCTTGGGTTTTTTGTGGGGGTAGGGAAGTTGCATATGAGAGAAGTTTAGTAAAATGCTCAAAATCTTAGTGTAAGTAGGACAGCTTTATTTTTAATCTCTGTTAGGGAGTTAGGTGAACTCAGTACACTCCTTCAACACAAATAATGGAATTCAAGGCCAGGTTTCTGGTGTCACAGGGTTTCCCTAGTGTGGATATTTTGTCATTTGATTTGGAGGTGTTTGTAGGTGTTTGTTTCAGTCTCATTCAGAAAATAGAGTGTTATTCTCAAATCCTTTATTGGATTTTTCCCCCTGGACTTGGATATTTGGAAAAAAAAAAAAAAACCCCGACACTTTTAATTGTGCTTATGTTTTAGCTATATAATATTTGATGGGTTTCTTGGTGCATTGTGTTTGGGTTTTTTTTTTTCCTCCCTTCTTTTTTCTTTTTTTCTTGACTAGATTCCTTGCAAGGAGTCTTATTTTGGATAATTTCTAGCTGAAAGCGTTTGTCCATACCGCATAAACTCATTTGATTAGTTTGCCCTTTCACTGCCAGTTTCTCCGTCATTTCTTCTAAATGAATAGGAAAATGTAGGTTTTTTTAATCTAAGGAGCTGATATTATTTCATTACACAAAATGTTAAGTTGTAATGGATGATGTTTTGCTCAAGCTATGTTTTGTTTTTAAGTCTATGTATTTCACTATCGTGACTTCCTTTTGAGCATTTGTGTTATGGGGATCTCAGGTTGGAAGAGTTATGGTTGCTTATCTGCAAACAGTAATTCAAACAGGCTTGATGATATCAAATTTGCAAATATAACTGATTTACTTATATAAATGAGTAAGACCATTCTGTGTTGTGAGAGAGGTGATCGAATAAAATGGACACTTTTGCTGTGTAATAGAAATACATGTTTTTGAGATGATAGATTTAATATCTAATCTCAAAAAACTCTACAGCTTGGTGCAAATTTATATTTTACCTTCCCTTCAAAATTGTTTTTAGAAGTAATTAATTTGAATGCCAGATATCTCTAACTTACTTCTTTGTACATAGCGTAAAGTGATTTAAATATTTTTCAAATAGTTGTAATTCCTCACAATACTTTTTCACTTTTTTCCTCTTAACATACTTCCTTTGGCCATCCGAAGATGTTGTCTTACTGTGAAATTTATAATTGAGTGAAAGTAAGGTCAAGAACTTCTACAAATCCATCAGAGAATCTTGGTTAAAGTTTTCAGTGAGATCATACTTCTGGGAAGAATACTCCATGCCTTTGCCAATTTTCATGAAGAGTAGATAAAACCTACCTTTTCAGTTGTCTCTTGCAGTATTCTTGACAGAACATGTTCTCACTTTTTATCAGTATGCTTGGTCAATTTCTCCGGCTGGAATGGACATGATAGAGAATGACTTATAGGCTTGCATATGAAATGGCTATTCCAATATGCTCATGTTTTTGAGAATATTTTGGGTTTATTCTAGTACAAACCATGATTTAATTTGAAACCTGAAAACCTTAATGAGTGGGATTTACTTTGTCTTTTTTTGTTTGGTTGGGTTTTTTTCGTGTGTGGGGGGGATTTGTTTGTTTGTTTTCCTGTTGCCCCCCCACCCAGTTCCCATATATATGAATTTTCTTATATGCTTGGGTTTTTGTTTAACTTTTGGAAATTGTCTGAATTTCTCTGTGTAGTTTGTTGCTGGTTAACTGCTTCTCCACTGCCTGACCAACCACCCTTCCTCACCCTTCACTTAAATGGTGTGTGGGAAGAAATTCTGAAATGATAGTACAAGTTCAATAAGGGAGGATTTCAGCTAATTAGTGGCTGACCTCTGTAGGAAGAAAAAGGATGTGTAATATTTCTGAATTCTATAAAAATGTTACTCTAGGGTTTTTTTTGTTATTTTGTATTTGTGTGTTTTCCAGCATTAGTTCGTCTTTCACAGTAAAATCTGAATAGCAACTCTAAGTTCAGTGAATTTAAGCAGTTTGTGGAACTGAAATAAAAGTTCTGTTGAGTAATCACTAGTACTGATTTGCCATATTTAATGGATTGTTGGGAGAGAGTGTCAAAATAAAATTAATCTATTATGCTATTAGTTGTTGCTAACCTGTATGTAGTACTCTGAAATGAAGTTTGCAACTTTGTGGTGATGGGCAAACAACTGTAAATATCAATACGTAGGACATGAATGGTCTTACATATCAAGAAATTACATAAATATTAGACAAAGTTTCATTGCTCCCGAAATACTTATTCCATTTACAAATGGGCAGCACCTTATTTCAAGTTCCTGAAAGGAAAGCAATTGAATTGTCTGTCATGTTTGAAGATTTTAGGCAGCAGTCTTTGTGAACACTGAATTACTGATCCCTGAGGTAGGAAGCCCTGTAAACAGTGTGGTTCTGCTGTGATCTGACAGTTCTGATAATCTCCGTAACTGAGTCATTGACTATCACTCTGCAGCTTAGTAGGTTAAATTGCTGTCTATAAGAAATTGTGATTTTGAGTAGTAATTGGGAAAGGAAGATTGTGCACCTAAAAAGATGCTGAATTGTGTCAGAAATTGATGTTGTTTTCAGTCTGGAAACTGAATAAGGCAAATACCTTATGGGTTTTTGGTATCTGGAAGTCCTGATCAATTGATCTAAATCAATTATATAGGTTTTCTTAGATATGCTTATAGATTTAATATTTTTCTTCTGGATTCTGTCTTTATTGTTGAAGTGCTAACAGTGTGAAGTTCTTTATGCACCTTTTTTTGCAGTCTTATCCCTGCATGTTACCCCAGAGTTTCTGCCTTTCAGTGGGCAGAAAGAACACAACTCAAAAAGCACAGAAGTGTGTTTTAGGGTGGAGTTTTGCTCTTTTTTTTCTGATTTTAATATAAGAATCCTAAACTCATATGTTTTACTTCTGTGACTGAAATATGCAGTCTGGGAAATCACAGGTTGCTTCTAAGGAAACTTAAGGTACCCAAATCCTAAGAACTAAAGTTTCAACACATCGAAAACAAACACTTGGTAGGTGCATGATAAGAAGACTCGTACTTGATTTTTTTATTTTCCCTTATATTACAGTACAGCATCAGTTGAAGAACTTCCTAAATAACTGGACTCCTTTATGTCATCCATTCTTTATGAGAGGGAGAAGTCTTTAGTGTGGAAGACTTGAGTTGTTTAGAGAAAAATTATATGTTTCTGCTCTTAGAAAGCTTTTTTTCATAGATAATATGTGTAGAGAAAAATTACTTCTCAAAATGTAATTTAGTTGTGCACACGGAAGGGTGAGACAGTATGGTTGCCATCAAAGACAGCACTGCAATATGTCTTCTGCCTTCTAATTCACTGGGTAAATCTTATCTCTTGTTGGACATCTAACAGCATCATGATGCAATGATGTCTGTGGCCCAGTTGGAGCCTTCCAACTGCTCCAAATCCTAGCGCGCACTGCTGAAAGTGGAGACATCTGTAAGACTAGATAATCGAGTTCTAACTAGTACATCTAAATCTGTCTAATGATCTGTCTTTAGTCACACGTCTGACAGTCTAACTGTAAGATCAAAGCTATCATTAAAAATTTTATTGCATTACCTTGCCTGTGATATTTGCATGGGCTATCTTCTCGGTGCTGTCTGCTGGAGAGCAGACTTGCAACCAGCCAACCTTAGATACAATACAAGACGCTGTAGGTTCTGTAGCTGTTCACGGTATGACATTAATGGTGTTAAATTAGCAACATCAGCAGTATTAATTAATTTTTTTATTCAGACTATGACATTTGTTTGGTAGAACAATCATTAAACATTTGCAAACATTCTGTGTGCAGTAAAGATCTTTGGGCCCTGACAAATGAGAAAAATACTGGTTGTAGAAAAATGTAAATACTCTTTTGGAAGCTGTTCTATGGCAAGACAAAAATGTTCCCCTCTAAGAAACAGAGGATTCATTTTCACCTCCGTAAAAAGAGCTGGAGACTGTTTTACATAATACGTGTGTTGGAGTTTTCCTTTCGTCAGGCACTGCTGTTGAATTGCAATTTCTCCTGGTTTTGTTAGGCAAGTAGTCCAGCACTTCACTGTAGAAAAGTGTTGTAGTCTCAATTTGCTCCTCTTGTAATCCTCTGGAAAATTTTGATACTGTCTTACATTTTCATTTTTAACAGTTTTAGTTCACTTGTTAAGGCTTTTTCCATCAGATGGCTGCATGTAATACTAACTTACATGTTTAATTGATGAGTGCATTAACCATGGCTTTAGGGAAAGATTTAATTTAGTTTCAGATAATCCTTGTGACTTTTACTCTACCTGTCTCTAGCAGAGTAAGGATTTGTAGTGTCACGTTGGAGTACTAACATTGCTAGCTACAGAGCATAAAAACTTCAACAATGTGATGCATATAGAGTAGCTTATTACCTAGTACAGTTTAAAGTATATTTTATAGCTTCTGCACCAATATTCTAAAGTATGACTGAGTACTATATTTTAGCCAGTGCCATTTATCTCATTAAAGGTATAACTGAAGTTACTGTGCTATCAAACAATAAAACTAGACTGTGAGTTCATCCTGCTTTTATCTTCTAATATAGCTGCAGTTTGAAAAGAACCGGAAAGCCTTGATAGTTAGTTATTTTCAAAATTACAAAAATAATTTTCAGATACCTCAAATTTTTTTGCCAGTCTTTGCAAGAATGGAGATCTTACAAACAATTTAAAGAACAGCTATATTAAATTTTGAAAAGATTAAGAATTCCTGGAAGATTTAACTTGTAACTATAAAAAATACTCCGTGACTACTGTGGTCAATAAAGCTAAGTTAGTCCCTGGCTTTAATTACATGTGTGAGGAAATTTAATGGGGACTATGTAGTAAGGAAATTTTATATCAGAAGCAGAGATGCTATTAACACTAAATTTGAGCTCTTGATTTACATGTTAGTGTAAGCTAAGCAGCTTCATCCTCATCAGCTAGTGTGTAATTAGATGCCATTCTGCATTACTAAATAAACACACTTTTGGCAGCGTCTTAGAGCAAGATGGTTGGTGTTGAGCACCTAACATCTGGTGGAAACTACTGTTGCAAAGTGGTTTTGATTTAAAACAAACCTAAACCAAAGTCAGAATTTTCCAGTGTGATGATTATCCTTATAGACATGTGTGCCTAGCAGGATAAATCATTCGTTGGCATTGGTACGTAGCACGTATGTCACTAATGCTAAGGAATGCGGTGCAGTTATGTGATGTAGTATTAAATAAATATTTCAGTTGTGCTTTTGAATTTAAAAAAAATTCCCCAAACCAAACCTGAAATAAAATTTGAAAGCATCATAGGTGAGGACAGTTAAATGTCTTTCAAATGTCTGGTCTCAGTTTTTAACAAATCTCCTCTGGATTTATCTCAGTGACTCAGTTAATTTGACTCTTGATCACAGTCTTAGTTTTTATTTTCTGGTGAGAAAAGTCTCACAATTAGCAGATCAGGATTTTAAAATACAGGACTGCAACATACCAGTTTTTATACTCTTGATTTCTGCTATTTCCTATCCCTTTTTTATATGCAGTGAGGAAATGAACTGTCTAGTTTTGATTTATTTTGCACAACACAAACTAAGCTTATTAAGTTCAAGTCAATTAAAGTGAAATATTTGAATGTGTGTCAGCTTCCCAGAAAATTGTATCGTGTAATCCTGCACTTCACTATTCTGACAAGCTGAAGAAATGTTTCCAGTAGAGGAATCAATCAGAAGAAATGAATCCTCATCTGTGGGGAGATGAGTGAGGGGAAAAAAAAAAAGCAAAATTAATATCCTCTGTCAATTAATTTACATTTGAGTGAACTCTTGCTACCTCTAGAAAGGTTATAATCTGGAATAGACCCTGATACTGCAAAACAGTATTCAAATTGTTTGTTGTATTCACCTTCTGTACTGGGCTGACACAGAAGGGAAGATCATCAGCTGGGGAAGTAGCTTCCTTTGAACCTTTGATCCCAGATTCTGTTCCTGTTTTAGAGTAGCCTTAGGAAGAGTGTCTGATTCCTCTCGGTTAAATGTATCTCCAGTGTTGCACTGTGTTCTGAAGGAAATAGTCCAAGTTTACTTTTTCTATTATATTATCTGTCATTAAAGAAAAAAATGCTAAACTTGTTCTGTGTTATCTTGTTTCCTTTGTTGGTATGTGTTCTACAGAAACCACAGAGAAGTTATTGTGCTTCAAGTGGAAACCTCTGCAGAAGATGTCAACTGTTCTTTGTGGTACGAGCCTTAAAGCGAGTTCCAAGGTGAAATTATTTACTGCAGATAGGAACTTCTTTTCTTTCTGAAGTGGGATTTAATCATGATATTACAGTGATCCTATTCACGGTGCGTAAGTTGCAGAAAATGCAAGGCTGAGCTAAAATTCACTTCCAGTACAATGCAGTTTGCTGCAAATTCTTCTGATCTGTTAGACTTCTACTTGAGTACCTTGATTTGTCTTTCCTTCTTTAGAAAAACTTGTGTGACAGTTTCAAAGTAGTTAGTCTCTTTAAATGACAGGAAAGAAGAGAGAGCGAGCATGCCAGAGTAGCTGCTTTCCTAGCTATGTTCATGTGTACGTGGTTGGGGGCACAACATTATCCGTTTCTACGTTACTAAATAGGCCAAGGATGTTGCATATCTGTTTCAAGACTTTATTTGGGGGTGGGTTTATAAGAAATATTATCATGCATGTATTGAAGGTGGTGAAAATGAATTTTGAGCAATGGAGTACCTCAGTTTGTATCAACAGGAATCGGAAAATAACTTGGTGTGTGTTTTATTGGTCTACTCAAAAAATACCTGTTTAAGAATCTCAAAAGTAAGGATAGTACTGGGCCACTGCAGATAAGTAACACCCTGGCCTAATCCAGTATTCTTATTCTCACACCAAGGCAGTTACAGAGACATGTCAAGCTCAGCGTTTTGTCTCTTGTTGCAGCTGATAATAGGCACTTTAGCATGTAACATGAATACAGATGTAAAGAGCTTTGATACTGAGAAGCAATTCTACAAGTTGTACTAGGTTTACATGTCACAATTAGTAATGGAATTTCTTTGCCCGTAAGTGTATGTTTTCACTAAATTGAACCTGTACTACTGTTTTAACAATTCATGGCAATTTATGTTTGGATTGTGCTTTTCACAAAGATCCTTGAAGCTTTCTTCTGGGTGGTAGTTTGCAGTTTTGAGCTCTTTGTTGAGTATGGATCAGTAAGGTGAGAAGAAGAGAAGGGAACTAACTTGAAGACGTGTGTGTAACTATGATTGCAATAGTTAATAATACAAACAATAGAATAAGATTGTTTGAGAAAAAGACAGCGGAAAAAGAGGACATTGTTAGAAAAATGGCAGGTTGAAAGGTAACGTTTCCAATGAAAGGAAACACTTGATGATTGTGACTTAGTTTTTAAAAAACAGTAAGGCTTGTTAATTTAAAACTATATTCTAAGTCCCGTGTAAACTTTGTATTCAGAAGCAGCAGCATTTAGAATTGCTTATCTGATGACCTATGAATGTGTTTGTATATTGTGAAGGTTATTGTGTTAAGTTGGACTTTTTCTTTGGTAAGGATTTCTTTGACTTTTAGTAGGCGTAGAGCTGAGGTACTTAATAAACTAATTTCCCAGGAAGGCTTTTATGGGTTGATTTACTGCTGTATTGTAAAAAAATGTCTCAGGAGTGTAATAACATTTAGTTGGCTATAAATTTTAGATTTTACTGAACATTCCACATCATCTGTTGGAGAATGGGGGGAAAACAAATTCTGAACAATGACACTAAAGCATATGGTGTAGAAACCATATATTGGGAGATGAATTGCTTGGATGGTTTTTCTAATGTCTAAATGCTGTTATGTTTTACATCATCTGCTCTAGAAACCCTGCACTGCAGAAATTGTACATTCACGTGATTATGAAGCTAGACTGAATAGTACTACAGAATATAATTTTGTTAAACACTGATTTCCCCCCCGCCCCCATTCTGATATTGATGCAAGTTCTGGCAAGAGAACTCACGAGCCACATTTCTGTAGCTCTGCATGAAGTGAAGAAAAGTGTTAGGTTTATATGTTACTAGTGCAGATGCTATTTGTCTCTGAATTTTAGGAAAGCTACAGGCTTGTAATAAAAATGTTACTGTAGAAAACTAAAGGTTTTGAAGTTCTTGCTTAAATCTATTAATTTTTTATTCTATCCATGTCCTATCTATCTATCCATTCTATCTATGTCCTGTTTCAAGGCTTTAAGATCAATCTACTAAAAAAAAATAGATCAACCTCACTGGTTTGAAATACATTATATAGGATTCTTGATAATCCATTCAGTCTTTCAGAACCTTGTTCTTTAGTGCAGACTGATGCAAATCTGTTGGGTACAGACAGGTTCTAAATGTTTATTTAGTATTGCCAATTCTTGCAGCATTTGGACGATTTGGCTTCTTATATATTAGGGCTGCTAAGGTATGTTGTTCATAAGAGACTGTGTTGAGACACAATACTTAGATATGTTATTTAGGTGCTGATCAAAGTTATTAAAACCTAATGTTTTGAGTTTTTTTCCTAACCCACACAACTTTTCTTTTTTAAGACTTGTGTATTGGCTACTTTCTTACCAATGCTGTTTTGGAGGAAAAACTTACTTAAATATTTTCCAGTGTATTAAAAAAAGGAGTCAAACCCCCAGACTGCATACAGTGTTAAATATTCAGTATTTGTGCATGTATTTGAATACTTAGATTTAGAACCATTTAAGTTGTATGCATGTGTGTATAGACACTGTGTTTTGTTTCATCAAAATAATGTGACATCAGTTAAAAGTGGTATGAATCATGACAGACATGGTGCCCTGGTATCTAAGATACGTCAGCGTGCTGATAAGTTACTTGCTTTCCTGCTGTGAGAACTGGTTGCTGTATTTGATTCTTTAGCTGAATACAAACTAAATTAAATCTGCAGTGACCTATATTGTGCTATAGCTAATGACCCAGTTAACCTCTGGTTAATTTTCTGCCTCTTGGTGTCCTGGGAACAGGGACATGTTTGTTTCAGTAACCACAAACCTTTAGAAATGTGCCACTGGCATTTATCATTCCAGAGCTCTGTGTTTTAACAGAAATTAGCTAATGGGCCATGGGGGTCTGCAGAAGTTGTAGAATGCCAATGAGGAGCTTTCTTTCACTTTTCCTCCACTCTGATTTACATGACTAAGCTTTTAGGTTTTCTTGATTTTGTTTTTGTTTCTTGAGTATTGATCTGTCTCCTGTAGAAGAAACAAACTATTTGCTTAAAGTGCAGGAGTACATTACTGCTGGCAGCTTCCCAGGAGCTCCTCTCTTTTTTGTACTTTAAATTAAGCTAGAAGCAGTACAGATGTTGGCAGGGAAGTTTGCAAATGATGCCATTCTATTATTGAATGGCTGTGTTATGCAAATAAATCTGAATATAACCATAAAATAATAATGAAGATCGTGTCTAAGGGCAGATCTGAATACCACTTTTCTGATGCAAATGGGGTTCTCTGGCACCTGGGTGGGCTAATCCATGAAGTATAGATTCTTTTTAGGGAAGTGAAGTTATACAACAATCAGCTGAAAAACACGGAATGATTATTGACACCCATTCGTAGTAGCAGTTCGTACTGTCTTTGTCACAGGTCTATTAAGTAATGCACAACCCAAAACAACTTGAGCATTTCCTCACCATTAGAACATCAAGTGCTTACAGGTTGAGGCCTTGAGAAACAGCTGTTCTAGAGCCAGTCCTTTCTGTGCTGTCTGTTCCTTGAAATTTTTACCACAAATTTACTTTGGAGATAAAATCCTTAGTTATTTTTTGTTTTGCCTGTGGCAGCAACAGGAACGGCTAGGAACAACTTAGTGAATGCTCTGCAAAAAGCTGATGGAAACACTTCTACAGCAATCCTGAGTCATTTGTTATCCATGTAGAGAGATGGGTTTGGCAGGGGAGTGTGGAATTTTGGGCTGTTAGAGGATACTTATTCAGACACTTGTTTTGTTTTGGGACTTTTTATGACATAAGAATTGCTTCTTGATGATAATACGTTACAAAGGTGCAGCATCTAGAGGAATGGGAGAAATTTCCATGAACAGGTTCTTGGGAGCTTGGCCTGTTCAGTCAGCTGGCTTAGAGCACCACACCAAAGGAGCAGTACCTATGCTCAGTGTATGCCATGAGTGTGTTCTGCAGTTCTACTCGAGATCAGCTACCTGCAACACCTGGGGAGAACTGGCATACCCTTTTATCTGTCTTTATTTCCTTGTCACCTGTAAATACATTGAACATCATAAAAACATTCCTGAGACAGCACTGTACAAGCGGTGTTGCTTGCTCTGCAACCACTGCCATCCAAATTGGACTTTGCATATATTCTACCTGGTGGTTAAACTGATATTTTCTTCTGTTTCAAGAGCATGTATGTAAAAGATCCACCACATTGTATCCTACTGGGGACTGCAGCCCTTCTCCTTTTTGTAAATTTGGGAAAAAAGAGTGAATCTGTAGAAATAATACTGAAGTTGTGATTTGTTATGTGGTTATAATGTGGCTTTGTGCCTAAACATAAATTATAAAAATGTGTGCTGTATTTTCCTGGGATTTGTTTTGTTTTTCTTATGGCAGCAGAAGACATAGAATATCATCTTCTGTCTTGGTTTGGTTTTCTTGAAAATGAAGTCAAAACAAAAGGAATTTTAAGTTGTGAGGTGTTAGATCCCTCTCTCTTTACTGACTGGAGCATCTTTAAAATGAGAACTTTTTCTGTTAGTCATCCAGGAGTACAGGGAATTCTATGTGTAAAGGCAGTTAAAATGCCCCACAGCTTAGTCCCTGGTCTTTTCTTTTTATGAGCTTATTCTGTCAGGGTCTGTAATTGATGTCAGTTATAGATGATGTCTATGAACTTGAAATTGTGTTGTTTATCTGCTAAGGACCTTGAGAGTGTGATCTTCTAACTCAGCTACAGTAGTACAGATTCCATCTGTAGTGCAAAAATTGTCTAGAGACATAAATTACAGTAATTAAAATTAGCCAGAGGAGAGAGAATGATGCATTATTAATGGACAAAGTCATTAAAGGGCTGAAAAGATCCTAAAAGAGATACAATGTTAATACACAAGCACCAGAAGTGACAGGTAGTGTGCAAAGACCAGTGATTGTATTCAAAGCCTAAGGCCATTAAGACACAGGCAATTGCATGGAATTTTATGACTGTGGATTAAGAACACTCCAACATACTAACAATATGATAAAATGGAATTTTTTTAAGAAGATGCTGTTCAGATGCCTACTCTGAAGACTGGAATAGTAGTGCAATTAATTTCTACCTAAAGAATGTGTAGCACTTTATTTTAAAGGAATTGGGAACAACAAAGAATTGTAAGGAAATCCCATCTGTAATTTGATGAATTTAGGCAGAAAATTAATGTTTTTCAGCATTAAATATAATGATCTGAGCTCATATAAAGATTAAACCCTGGTACACTTAAGAATGAAGACTTAGATAGGAGTCTCTTTTATACCTCAGAAACAAAGTCTTGCCTGTGTCATGCTGAGAAATAAAGCAGTGTGAGTAAGAAGCTCATGGTAATGTTGCTGTATACCAGGTACTTAATTTTTCATAACACTTCTTGTCAGTGAGTTTCAGTGATTTACCTACCTCAGCTAATTTGCTTTGTTGGAAATAATGCTTGTTTTGTAAAATAGTTCGCTTGTAGTGCTATAAATGATGAGAAAAAAATGGGGAAATTGTCTGTTTTTCATGAGAGAACAGTTTTAATAATTGATTTGCAAAGCAAAGTAGGCTTCAAACACTGGAGGTGTTAGGACAGTAGTTTACTTGTTTTGACAACTAATGGGACAATGCGTGTCTGCGGACTGCTGAGTGGAGAGTTGAAACTCCAAAGCAAACATCTCAGATCTTCCTCATCTAAGGGAACCTTGGGAATTTTTGACTTTTAAAAACTTGCCAATGGTTTCCTGTTCTACTTGCTAAGAATTCAGATTTCTAATTCGTCTCACTGTCTACTCTAAAGTTTAAACACTGAATGTGATTAGCTTTGCTGAACAGATGTCAAATTGAATGGCCTGTGTTGATTCAGAGAATCTGAGTAGTGTCAGAGTTCAGTTACTATGCTTTCAGGAAGGCCTCCTGTTGCCAAAATGAGCTTTCTTTTTTTCTGTTTCCAATTTCTATGCCCGAGTTTGCATCAGCATGCAACTGGACTCAAGAAAAGCATGTATGTATAACCACTGAAAGAGCAATCAATACAAGTGTACAGCTACATCTTCTCTAAGCCATCCATGCATTGCTTGCTCTGCTAGCAACTTGAGGGGGCTCCCTGTTTGCCTATATTAGACAAGTACCTTTTTGCCTGAATGAATATTTTTGACCAGTTAGTATCCTTCTGGATACTGAGAAGCAGATATGCTATGACTCTCGTAGCTGTTGAGCAATGGTTAAAATTTATCATGTAACCTCAGAGACAGCAAGAGCAAGGCCAGTTTTTACTCTGTGTTTGGTGTAGTAGAAGAGTTTGCTTGTTCCGAGTTTAATGATTCAGCACTATCACTCTGAAATGGCTTTATTATATCCAGCACTTTATTATTTTAGCTTTAGATACTTTGCTGTCACATCTTCAAAACTGCATTGGTTTGAATTAACTATTCGGTAGTCAGAGTGGATATCTTATGATACAGTGTGCTTTATTATTGGTTTTGTTCTCTCAGGGATGTTTCTGTGATTCAGTGCATGATAGAACCAGAAATTGTGGAATTCAGGGTCTCTGGGGTCTAAGTAGCTAACAAACTTCCACTATTCCGTTCCTGTCTTCCGTTAATTTTGCTGCTGCCCTTTTCAGACTGTTAGGCTGTGTAACCAACTCAATGCCTGAAGCTGTAATCATGTCAATCATTAGAATTGAACCAGAATGGTGAATATTTGTTTCAAGTCATATAAGCAAATAGGTTTGGCTCGTATTTTCAAACAATGTTTGATGTCAAAAAAGAAAATATGTGCCCACAAACTCAGCTATGTTCTACCTTGCTCCTTTGGCTCAGATTTCCTGCAATGCAATGTAAAATCAACTGCATGAAACCCAAGCAACCAAATGCTTCATTACTTAAACACTAACATTTTATATGAATTAGTAGTCCAAATTAAACTGGTTTTACTGGAATTTACTGCTGCTGATTGGTGTGAGCACTGAGCATTTTGCTTTAATTTACTCAAATTATGAAGTATAACAGGGAGATAATTGCATTGTTCTTACAGTGTAGTTATATTCCGCAGCATCTGGAATACTTTGGCACCACTTTGCCACATAGTATCAGAAAAGTAGTTGTCTCCTTGTGGGGCTGGTTTTTTTTGTTAGTGGGGAGCTGGAAGTTGTGTACAACCTGAATCGGTAGGATTATTTAGATGAAAGTAGGTAGGAATTGGTAGGATTGTTTAGATTATTTATTTATATTTTAAAATTGAAATATATTAAGCTTACAAATGTGCTATAGTGATTAGTGACAAACATTTGTATTATTGATAATATTTTAAAACTGGAGTGGGGCCAGAATAAGGAAAAATTATAGAGAAATTTCTCTTCTTTCAGTCAGTATTTGGTGAGCAGTAACCTTTTCATCAAGTTGTTTATAGCTGGGGAGCCAGTTCTTACTTCCCTGTCATTTCCTCAAAACTCCTGCATTGGAGTGGGTTGCAGCAACTATGAGCTAGTCTGAGTATCCAGACAAAGTAAAAGACCTCATGAAATGACTGGATTGAAGTAAAGTTGAAAGGTGATGCTAAAGTTTTGTGATGCCTGTGAGATGGGTTGAGTATTGCAGATATGAAGCACCGTGTTTCCATCTGAGTAAACAGAAGGCCCTACTGCTCAGAATTACTGTAAATAATTATTATACTAAGGAAGAAACAGATATCAGCTAAGGTCTGTACTATTAAAAAATAGATTTCATTTAATGTTATTTGAAACCACAGTTCGATGATAACAATTACAGGGTTCTGTCTTACAGTTCTCTTGACAACACACCACAGGAAATAGATTCTTCTGTTTCTAATAGATTCTTCTATTCTTCACATTCTTGTTACAGGAGAAACAGGGATTATCTCCTGTAATTGCATTGCTAGCTGTCCTTTATCTTGTAAGAACTTTGGAATTCTTTGTTAGTGTCTCTTTGAGCTTTTTCTGAAAGCTTGACATTGTTGAATTTTGAGAAAAGACTGTACAGTTGTTTCCTAGGAAAAGGAAAAAAAAGCCTTTAAGAAAAAATAATCTTTCTTTTTTTGTGTGTGTGTATGTGTCTATGTGTTAACTGTTCTCATGTGGAGTGTGGACTCGGCTGAGGATGTTGCGGGAGTGGTCTTTCTGATTTAACAATCTTACTGAAGCACAAAAGCTAAAAACAGTGTTGGTTATATGATCTGTGGTTTCATTTGCATGCCTAGCAACTTTCTGAAGGCAGGGGGAAACAGCCCAACAAAACAGCCCAAATTTTTTTTTGTAACATAATTTTCTCTTCTTTTTGCATGTGCTGTCCTTAAGAGTGAACCCAGCAAAGCAGAGTTCAAAAGGCCTTTCCACCAACAGTTCTTCTGATCTGCCAAGGCACTGAACACCCCCAGAAATACGATCCTTGCATTTTGTTTTTGCATTTTCTATGCTGAAGCAATTATGAAAATATTTTTAATTGTACAATTAAAGTGAATGGGCTATACATGAATTACAGTGTATGAACAATAGCATCTCCTAAACTTTAATGTTTTTCCTTTCACTTTATATTTTTGCTTTCCTTTTGGATACAAGAGCTTGCAAATCTTATTGATGTTTGAGTAACAACATTGGAATTTTGTTGTCTTGTGTTATAGTTACATGAATAGGTAGGAGATAGTGAGAAACTAGAATTCAGAGAACTTGTAGGTATAACGGGACAAGGCTATGAAAATTTACTGGCAATTTGTGTATATGGTACAGTCTTGAAATACTCAATTTCAAATTTCTTCCAAAGGACTCTTTCTTCTTGACAGTATCTTTTGCCAGACAGATGAAAATCTGGCCAGGGAAGTTACCCCATTCTGTTTTCACGTATGTAGGCTAATGTATACTATGTTTAAAGATGCATCATTATTGATGTTCTTTTCTTGAGCTTCTTGTGTCATTAATCACATTCTAAGAGGTCAACTTCACTTTAATAAGCAGTCTATTAATATAATCTTCGTTCATTTAACATAGCCAGGGAACTGCACCTCCCCTGCAGCAGTACCACCTTTCATACCAGAACTACTTTACCTGCATTCCTTGTGCCGGATTCAAGTGGTGCTGTGGATGATACACCTTGCATATTCCCATGTAACTTACAAAATAAGTGATCCTGGAACACTTGCAGTGGCCTTTGACAAAATATTTTACTCAACCAGCAGGAGATGCTGTAGAGGTCACTGGCGCATGCAGAGTAGCCACAGTGTAAGCAGTTACTGAGTGTAACTAAGTGCTGTAGATGCAGGGTACATGACAAACTCCAGATGAGAGTTTTACTGGTCCATGTAGTTTGGTCTTGAGAATATCTTTCACCAGTGTGTTACACATTTTATTATGTGATCTGCAGAAAAAATAAGCACATTAATTAAACATATTGCTTGATAAGTTCATTTGATTTCCTCTGGTTCTCATATTCTGCACTAAGGTTAGTGGAACTGGGGTGGCATAACTTAGAACAAACAAGACAAAACATGATGTCAAAGGGTCAGAAAAAAACAATGTTGAGAATTTCAGGAAAGAGCAATAGGAGCTTGAGCTCTTTATTTGTAAATCCACGAATTCTCCCACTTTTAGTTTCTCCTCTCTAGCTGGGCTGTACAAGAACCTGACAACTTTAACCATCTCTTATGCCTTTTGGGGTGGGGGGAGGGCTTTTTTCTAAAATATGAAGCCAACATTTCCGCTATTCATACAGACTTGATAATGTTTACTATATCTATTGTTTATTGCATAATTTGCTAGATATTGTACATGAATTAAGGGTTTGTATGCACTCTTTTTCAAGATACAAATGGAGTTCTACAACTTTCTTAAAAATACAAATTTTTTTTGGTAAGCAGAGAAGAAGCCAGCTACCAAAATATTACATTGTGTATTGTTCTTGTTACCATTGCTGCTAGTGGGGTGCTGAAGAGGTGCTTCCTCTGAGAAAAAATCTTGATAAGCAACTGAGAATCTTCTTGAGCAAAATCCCATTAACTGACACTTCTGTAACAGAACGTGGCTTTGCGTGTTTCTTTTTGTGGGAATTTGTAGTTTTAACTTCCTTCTTAATCTTGGTCTCCTCTTTCCTAGCAATACGTTTTGCAAGGCAAAGGAATACTTTGTACTCTGTGGTCTCATGAGGTTTTCTGCTATAATTTTCATTTATTACATTTTACTTTCTTAGTTGACTCTTAATTTCATTTTATCATAACTTGGCATGTTGTTTAGTTGCTATTTTCCCAAGATCTGCAGCTCCCCTGCCCTCATCATGTCACTTTTGATTAAGCAACTGCAAAGCCCTTTACCCAGCTTCTAAAGGGTAAAAGTCAAAAATCAATACTTTGAGTCAAAATGCCAGTCCTCCCAAAGTGCAGCAGCAGTGAGAAGTAAATGAATGATTAAACATGATTAATAACAGTGTAATGGAAGATGCAAAGTAGGGAAAAGTGCTCACTTCAGCCTAAACTCAGAGATTTATTGCTGGGTACTGCAAATAATGGAATAATCAATCTTCAAGGACTGAAAAAAGGCATCTTCTGCAGCCATTTTAAAAAGCAGGGGAAAAAATCTTGCCTCTTCATCATTGTCTCTTGTGGCCCAAGAGTATTCTTATATATAATTATAAAAGTATATTTATTCTGAGTATAAAATACATGCTGTATGAAGAAATAGGTATGTAAACTTGGTAGTTAAAATTGTTTGCTTCTTGTATGGTTTAAAGTTGTCAAGACTGGAAAAGAAAACAAAATAGCCCGTATTGTTGATTATTATGGATATGTGTACAAAGATACAGGTATTTGTGTGGTTTTGTAAGATGGTAATTACACTTACTAAAACAGGGGATAAAGGAATGTTGCTAAAGGAGTGAAAAGAGAAACTTGCCAAGAGCATAGGGCACAGAAGACAATTTAAAAGCTAGAGCTCTTATGGGATAGTGGAAAAATTTTGAATGATATATGCTGAACAATGCCTAGTGTTTGGTTATTGACAGCAAAGAGGACTAGCAGGAGACAGGATCAATTTTCTTATCTTGCTCACCAAAAATGAAAATACACAGAAATGGAGAGGAGTCAATATTACATAAAGGAAAAGTTTTGTTAGCTGTTTGTAGCTGAGAGTTAAGTTGTCCATGTCAGAGAAGAAAAGGTGTGTGGGTGAGAGGAAACTCAAAGAAGCATAGAAATCTCTTCCTGGGGAAGATAAAAATAGCAGGGAGTCCTGAAGGACTGTGTGTTACAGCACAGAGCAACATCTCTATAGATGTGGGGCTACAGCTTTCTCTTTCTGTAATGAAACCCTTTTTGGCAAACCAAAGACTTGTAAAGGCTCCTCATTCAGTAGGAAAAATAGAACAGTGATGAAGTCTTTGGTTTTTCTCTTTCTATCTTTGAATAAGCTAAGCTCGGTGTTAGGACTTGTTTGGTCTTCAGCGTGAGAAGTCTTGGGTACCTTTGTCTATTCTGAGTTCAAGAGCTCATCATTATCTTAGTTTTCAGTACCAACTTCTTGCACAGTTACATTCTAGATGCCTAAATTAATCCTGTGGCTTTTAATGGATATGTAATCACTGTTCTGGGTTTTATTCTCTCCATCATGTCTCTTGTGTGCTTCCTTGCTTCTTCGCTATTAAAAAAAAATCCTTTAAACTTTGAAATATCTTTCTGCCTTATGTTTCACATAACCCATTAGCTCTTCAGAGAAATTCCTACTCTGATCCATTCTTCTCTTGTATTCTCCTTATCTCCTTGGACCTACTTACCTTATACAGATGTATGTCTCTCCTAGATATATGGAGTCCACTTATCTTACACAAATCTGTTCTGGAGGATCTGTGTCTTCTTTGTGAAACTTTCGTCTAATGATCCTGATACTCAATTCGCTTTCACAGTGAGGTCAGGAAGCTGCAGCAGTCTTGGAACCCTAGATCCATTGCCCAGTGACATCTCAGCATTCTTCAAGCAACCTCTTTTCATTTATTACACATACTGTTATTTTACTGTGGGGTTCTGGTACTGATCTTTCAATTACATTAAAATCAGCTATTTTAATTTTAAAATCAGCTGTTTTAATTTTAAAATCAGCTATTTTAATTTTAACCCTTTTTTCCCTGGAAGAA
Organism: Brachypodius melanocephalos; assembly: GCA_013398615.1. NCBI lineage: Eukaryota > Metazoa > Chordata > Aves > Passeriformes > Pycnonotidae > Brachypodius > Brachypodius melanocephalos. The sequence continues at coordinate 108,023 of VZSR01001238.1, read as the reverse complement.
CAGAAATGAGTATCTGGTATCCTCTGGTATCCTGAGGTGTTTTCCAATTACTTCAAGTACTTAATCACCCTTTTTTCTTTGACATTCTTGACTGAAATATGGTGCAAGAAATAAAAAGCTTTCTGAAAGAGCAAAAGCACTTTCAAAGAGAGTATTTGACCAGTGAAAATGGTTGTGTGATATTTAAAGAAATGTTTGCATGTCTCTTTTCTCCTAACTTTAATAGGTAAATCCTAGGATCATTTTAGACAAATTATTTAGATGATAGGCAACATTTGTTATTTGAGATGCAGTAAAAAAACCCCAAACTTCAAGCTGCTCAATGGCATACTGCAAGAGAAATCTGAAGTTTATTTGGTGTAAAAGCTCTGGTGTGTCAATGAAAAAGAATGATCTTGCTTTTTCATTTTTTCTTTTGAACTCTGATCAGCTATGATGATCCATATATACCAATGGAATCCTTTTCCAGGTAGTGAATAAAATTACTTCCTTTATTTAAAAGGGAGATATCTTCTATGATGAAGAAACCTTTCAGACCTTCTTGTTTTACCAGTAATTTCACATTATTTTATTGCCTTAGACTTCAAATAAACAACAGTATTTTAAATACATCTATATCCCTTGAGTTTTTGGCAATAGGAAAACTAGCTGAAATCACTAAACTACTTTAAGTTAGGGTGCACCATGTTGTTACCCATCCTGTTTTGTAACTGGGTCAGAACAAGTTATTTTGAAATGCATGAGGTGAAAATGCCATTCTGTTAAAGAGGAAGCATCTTCCACTTTGCAGGGTTGCCTCAGACCAGGGGTTGTATTATCCTCTTAATGCACTTGCATAACTCGATTAACATTAATGGAAATTACATGCACTCCCTGTGAGGTGAACATACTCTTTTGTTGAAATGAGCCATCTTTTGTGACAGTTTTTGCAGTGACATAAAATCAAATTTAGATTCCGATACTAATGTCACTAATCCTAGTCTTAGTATCTTTTGATGCCTGTAGTATGTATTAATGAAATTGTAGCTTTATATTGGGTCATGTGTTTCTTAAAATGGAAAATCCCGTTTGCAGTCCTCTAGAAATAGAGGGAGATAGTAAATTTTCTTCTTCAATGTGAAATGGGGGCCATTGTATAGCAAACTTAATATTTTCTTTGGCTTGTAGTCACTGCTTGCAGACCCTTTAGAGGTAGTTTATGGAGGTTGCATGTTGCAGGTAGGAAACTGTAGGTCTGAGGTTAGGGCAGAGGAATGCTGGGTTCCTCGTTCTGTTCCTGGCCTGTAAGGCTGACTCTGGGTCACTCAGCTGCCTTTAGACACTAATTCATGTCTAAAATGGGCAGAATCAGAACATCCTGGCTCACGGGTATGTTGTAAAACTGTCTGTAAATTGTTTCACTATGAGTTGAAAGTTGCTACGAAAATGTTGACTGTTATCTCAAAAAGCAGTAAAAGAATACTATCACAATGTTAGCGAGATGTAGGTCCTGTTTTATGCACGTCATGTGGGTCTATGGTTAGTGTAACTCCCTGTTAGGGAGTGGTTTATTTATCCTAACACAGTTGTGCTGTTGCAGCCCCTAGTGTGAACAGTGCAGTACTGACATAGTGTTGCACCTCTATGGCTCATTCCTGTCCATACAGGAGCACACTTGGTACCTTAGCAGTGACATCCTTGCGTTTGGGGGATGCGTGTGCCATTTCACTGTACAGTGTCATACATTCACCCCAAGATGTTAATTTAGGATCTGTCTATGCATAGCCAAGAACAGAGCCAACAATGAAAATTTGTTCAAGACTTCTGGAGAAGGCTAACAAAGTCCAGATGAGGTCAATGGAGGCAATGCTTGTTTTAAAGCAAAAGTCCTAATAAAATCATAGATTGAACACAATATTAGATGTAATAAGAAGCGTCAGGAAATTCTGGGGTAACCTGTGCTGCATATCTGACTCTATGAGCATGGGAATGCTAGAAGAAAACGTTTCATTCTTATGGTTTTCTGTGTTTTGTTTGGGTTGTTTGTTGGTTTTTTTTTGGGGGGGTGTTTTTCTTTTTTTTTTTTTTTTTTTTTTTTTTTTTTTTTTTTTTTTTTTTAAATGTTCATCTACTACTATCTTTGAAAGATACTTATTTAAGAGGTCTCTAAAGAATCCACTGACTTACCGATTTAGATAGTTACCCAAACAAGTTCCAGGAGTAAGGTGTAACTAGTTTCAAGTAGTGTAGACAGCACCTTTTGTGCCCACAGTCCCCACCTCGAAGAGCTTTGTTAAGCTTTTCTTAATTGCTAATGAATATTGGGCCCTTTAGTTTCAACTGCACCAGTGAAACGGGATCTGTTTTAGCATGACTTTTTAGAAGTCTTTAGGCTCTCCCTCGCAGGTGTCTTGGGGCAGGGTCCGGGTCAGAGGCAGGCCTTCAGCCCCTTGGGAGTCTGTCACCTAAATCCTCCGCCCCACAGCGGCTGGGGCTGGGGGCAGCTCCTGACTGGGGCTGGCAGCACTCGGCAAACGCTAGCGCTAGGGGACGAGAAGAGCACAGACTATGACGGGCAGTTAAATTCCTCTTCCTCCGCCCTCCATGGACTATCCCCTTTGCTTATAAAGGCTCTGTGCACCGGGCGGGAGGTCAGCGTCGGCCCCTTCTCTTTGGAGCGGGGCTGGCTCTGGGACCTTCCCGGTTCCCCCGTGCGCGCCGGGGTGTGGGGCTCCGCCATCGTCTTCGCCGCGGTGCTGCCACTGGACTTTGAACAAGCCCGGGGCTGGTGGAGCAAGTTTCCGCCCTTGCGCCGCTTGCGTCAATCCCGGGAGGAGGATCCTCGAGGTAAATGAACTTTTTAAACGGGAGAAGGGGAAGAAGAGGCGGGTGCAGCACTTTCCCGAGCGCTTCCTCTAAACGCTCCCTCGGAAAACGGGATTTGGCTGCTGCACGCCACCGCGGCCGGAGGATGCGCTTGCCCGCGGCGCCGGGCCTGGGGCTCCGCGGGCGGGCGGTGGGTGCACCGGCCCCGGCCTGGCACGGCTGAGCGCCTGCTGCGCGGGTGAGTTGGGAGCGCTAGAGGGGAGGTCCGGAGCCCCCGCCCCGCCTCGCGAGCTGGGGACGGCGGGGCGGCCGTGCCCGTTGTGGGCTTGCTGGCCACAGAGCCAAGCTGCCATCGCGGGGAGGCTGGGCGGCGGGTTTAAGGTAGCTGTATAGGGACCGGGTGGGGCTGGAAGTTGAGTGAGGGGGCCCGGGGGGCTGGCGGGGACTGCAGGCGATGTGGTCCCACTGGCCTCGGCCAGCCCTGCTGGAAGCTACGCGGAGCTCCCCCGCCCTGCTGCGGCCCTGCCGGGCCGGTCCGGCGGGTGGGCGCTCGCTCGCTGCCACCGGGGGCTGCGGACCGGCCGGGGGGGTCGTGCCGCCCCCTCGCCAGGGGAAAGGGCCTGGCCCGGCCTGGCCGCGGGGGTTCCGGGGGTGCGGGCTGGGGGAGCTGCGCCGCGCCCGGGCTGTGCGGAAAGCAGTTCCTTCCCTAAAGACAATTGATGCCACAGCGCTCGGCTTCACGTTTGGCGTATCACCGGACGGATCCGGGCAGTGTGTTTGTCTGCATGCCTGTGTGTGTTTGCAGCTGTAGAAACACGGGGAAGCTTTTTTATTTCCCTGTACACAGCTACAGAAAATAATGTTTACTTGGCAAAACGTATTTGTGTAAGGGTGTCTAGTTTTGCCTACTTTTTCTATCTTTAAGCACTGGCATTCATTCCCTTGTGATATTTTCAGAAGTGAAAGTGTGTGGGTTTTACTGTATTTAATACAAGTTAATATAATTATCATTAAAGTCAAAGACTGCATCTATTATATACAATTATGATAATAGGTAAAATAGCAAAATAATTCTTTCGGGTTTTTTCCAAGTTGTTGGTTCTTGCATATGGAGCAGAAAATGTGTCTATTTTTGTGTATTTGGGGGATCCAAATAGCAATTTAACTTATCAGAGGGCTAATTAATTCTCTTTGTGTCTCTGGGAAACTAACAGTAATGTGCAAACAGTGGACAGAAAGAAAGTAGGTTGAGCTGCTTAAAACATTTCTTAAAATATCAGTTCCTAGGGAAATTTATAACTAATTTACGATTCTGCTTTATTTAAAATAAAGTTACAAAATATGAATGAGATTTTGTAATGTTACCAAGCTTTTCTGTGATACTTAGTTTTTGTATAGAGTTCACCAGCATAAGACAACCCAGTCAGAAGAATGTGTCTGAATTAGTATTTCAGTTCTCTAGTAGTCTGCAAGCTCTGTTCCTGACTTTAAATCAGTATAACTGTAATCTTCAAGAGTCACATTTAGCACTTGGGATTTGTAATTTCTAATACATTTTTGACTGCCTGGGGGAAAAAAAAATCAGAAAGTAGAAAACTATAAGCAAACACAGCATGTTGTTAGATTACAGCAGCAATGTTGATACCAGTCTTCCCCTGGCAACCTTGTCAGGTTGCAAACAAGATTCTTCCCAATTCACATATGAAAATGTGTTTATCTCTTACAAACACAATATAATGGTTTGAAGTGATGGTTGACAGCTTTAGTGAGAGAAGACCTAGCATAACCAAAGCTCGATGCAAAGGAGTGACTCCAGTTAAAAGAACAGCAGCACAGCTGAATCCATTTAACTGACAGAGTGCATTTAATTGGGTTGGTTGCTAGGGGATGACTCCAGCACCATGTATTTCAATGAATTTAAATGTTGGACGAATGACACACCTAGGTCTGCTTAAATAATGCGCCTGGTATTGGCTGCAGCCAAATTGAGAGCAGGTGTATATTGCTTCTCTCTAGCCAGTTTTCCCGTACTGTGTAGTTCCACCGTGTGGCTCGCATGCCCTTTTCTGTGGTAGCTGCTGGGCAAGTTGAACTTGTCATACTAATTCTGTCTTTAGTGTTTTTAAATAAGTTAGTATACTTACTTAAAAGAAAAACAAACCAAAACAAATAAAACGCAAAACTGGTTAATGCAAATGTTACTAGAAGCAGTAATTTCGAGAAATAGATTTGAAGCGGACTTACATATTTGATACAGAGTTGTGGGAAGAGTCAGATGTTACTCTTGGTTATGTTGTAATAATTGAATTACCTGACTTCAGTGAAGTTGCACAGAGCTTATACATGGGAGAGTTGTGCTGGGAATTGAATTAGTGAGGTTGGGAGCACCAGTCTATGCAAGCTATTGTTGGTTACTAATTTTGCACACATGGCGCCTTTTACATCTCTTCCGAGCAATACTAATCAATAGCATGTTAAAATGCCATCTGGGATAGAACTGAGATCAGTCATCTGTGTGCATTTTGCCTATGCTGCTGTAGAACTGACATTAATTACTGAGGGCAGTGTTAAAAAAAAGTCTTTCCTTGGTGTAAACACTACTTGGAAGCAGCCCTTTGCTGAGTTCTTTTTATAAATGGGGCATGTATGTCTGGCTTTATCTCTTCAACATTTATAATGTGCGTTAATGTAACATTTTGTGTTGCCACAAAAAACAAAGTAAGAGGACCAGACTTTCTCAAAAGTAGCCTTCTAAGAGGTTTGATAGGCTTAAGAAAGCTCAGCTAGATGCCTGATCTGAAGAAGATTTCATAAATTTCTGATAGCATTTTCCTAAATATAAAACATGACTGACTAGATTTGTCAAGTTCATATGTGTAATCTGAAAGAAAATAAGATGCATACCTAATTCTCATGAGAATCACTACAGATTAAGCATCTTTAATACTGGAGGATGGCCTGCAGAGGCACAGAGAGCAGTGGACCATCTGTACCACTCTGATCAAAATGCATCATTGAAGAGGGTGCTGTATTAAAAGAGAGGGCAGATTGGGGCACTGCTGTGGAACTGTTCTGGCTTTATCCATGAGTTGCAGATTAACCTTGTTGACAGAAATGGGAACTGTTAATAGAAACTTTGTCTCACTTCTTCCTGGAAGTTCATCGAAGTCTAGGGATTAAAAAAAACTATCTGTATTTGGCCACTGGCAATCCATGAGACACTCTTGTGTTGCTGTTCTGATAACTACTTAAAGCTAGCTTTTGGACTGCGCTGCATGTATGCTGTTAGTTGTGGCATGTATGTCTTGTGAAAACATACTTTGAGAAATAGGTTATTTTCTAAAATGGCTTTAATTTTCTTACCTAGTTATTGGTATGACTTTTGCACTTAATTACATACTTTGAATTGATTCCCAGGACTGCTTACTCTGATAACAATGAGAACAAAACGCATCACAATAGCTGAAAAATATTCATTGTGGGGGAGTGAGAAAGAGATAACAGGTTTGGTGGAAGATGCATGTTGTACCTGATATGACATTCTCTCTTCCACTTGCAATATTCTTTCAGAGATCATTAATTCTTTTAACCACAAATATGCAAGTGTGGATAAAATAGCTGTGGGAGAGCAGTTTATATGCGTCCCCAAATGTCTTCAGTATTTCATAGGCAGCTACCCAGCTCTCTGAGCTGGAGACAGCTTCTAATTTTAGTTACAAATGGAGTGTGTGAGGGGCAATAAACTGAAGAAAAGACCAGCTGAGGGGAAGAGAGGCAATGAGGTCATGAGGTTACTTCCATGCATTAGTTTTGAAGATGAGAAAAATGTAAGAAAGACTGTTGAATGCACGACACCATAGTGAAAGTTGTTATGACCAGATATAGCAAGAACGAGCAGCCTTCCAAATGCTTCAAGAAAAGTCAGCAAATGCTCTTATTTTGAGAAGCTATTGACTAGTATAGACTGAAGAGAACCCACGTGAACTTCCAGACCTTCGGAAAAATGTTTGTGTGTAATGGAAGCATCTGTACTGTCAGGGTTTTTTTTTAACGAAAGTACATACATAGCAATTTCTGAAGAGCAGAAGGCATGTCTCTACCTCCTCTCTCAAAAAGCTTGCGTCCAAGAATACGTGCCTGCCAAGCAAGCTTTCTTCCTATCTTCTCCTGTTGGAACAGATCCAGGTTTCTTTGTCAAGCTGCTTTTGACTGCTCTGGACAGTAGCAACACATTCACTCTGACATGATTCTTCCCAGCTGTACTGATGCAGAGGGATTTCTTAGTACAAGGAATGAAAATTGATTGGACATCTCAATGTTTCCTTTGCTATAGCCTGGCATATTTCTGAGCAGCGGAAGATACTAAAGCTGCATGTGTACAATTTGAAAATTCTTTCCCTACCCATTGGAACAAGTGCTAGGATATTTAAATAAATTTTTAGTTTCTAGGAAAAAAGGTAACTTCATCTGCCTGTGAAATTCACTGGACAGAGTAGTAAGGAAGGAGGATTTTTCATTTCCTCAAAACCCTATTAGTGTGCAAATTTGGAAAGTAGCCTTAATAAATATTCTATTACAGTATAAAAATGTATCTGTTGACGTATGTGAAAATTAATTACTTATATGAGCACAGAAACAGACTAATTTTTCAGACCAGTGGTTTTGCTATTGCATGAAAGGTTTGATTAAGAAAGTATCTCTCAAAGAACAATTGCTGACAAAGAGGAAGTAATAATGTGGCTATGAAATAATCTGCTGGAGGAAAAACTGTTTCCTGTAGAGACAGAACGGCCAACACATTTTTTGGGGTAAAACACATTGTGCTATGTTCTTTCTGTTCTGGCATTTCTGGGCTTTACAAAAAGCAGAGAGTCTCTCTTGCATCACTTCTTTGATTTCTGGTACAAGAGATCAAAAAAAGTCCAGAAAAGACAGTCGAGAAAAAGACAGGGGGCAAGTAGGGAATTCATAAAAAACTGGCTCATTGATTGATGGATCTGATAAAATAATTAGTGCTTGATATTTTCAGTACATATTCATGTTGTTATTTTGACTTCTGAAAGGAAGAGAAGATCCCTTTATATCAGATGACTAAGCAAAACTGTGATTTCAAAGATTTTTCAGCATGCTAATTCATTTTTTGTAATCTCCTTGTAGGAATTGCTAAGAATTTTATATTGCCTCATTAACAGAAGTAGTACCAGTTAGATGTGCTCTGTTTTGCAATCAAGTCAATTTTGAGGTATGTGCTCCGATTTGCAATTCAGTCATAAGCGGTGCAAGTCACTTTGCTGCATCCGTTCTCAAACATTTGCAGTAATGGCCCTTCAAATGTCTTCATTATTAATAATGGCATTTTTAAAAAGTGTATCATCTTGGAAGCCAACAGAAAAGCTAAAGGGATCTCGCATTAACATCAAAGCTGTAGTAGACTTCAAACAGTATCATACCACAGTTCCACGATCAGGGCAGCTTTGCTCTTTAATGGAATTTGTAAGATAAATTGGTGTATAACAAATCTTCTGAGTGGTCTCTGACTTTAAAAATATGTTGTTAGCTCAGTTAATTTTGCTACAGTCTTGTTTAAAAATAATGATAGATATGAGTTTTTTTCTCTTCAACATCTGCGTTGTTGATAAAAACAAAAATATCATATGTAAACAGATCACTGGAAGAAAGAAGGAAAATGATTGCTATTTGTATGTATGAAAGCAAAAGAATTTGAAACCCTGCTAAATCCTTGAACTTGCTGTCAGATCTGAGCTTTGAGTGAAATTTCATTGCCTATGTTGATAACAGCTTGTGAATTTAATTTTTCAAGTTTCTGCTTCTAGCTGGCACTAGAAAAATAAATGTTTGCTTTGTTTTTGTTTGGAAGTTTGGTTAGTTTTTTTTCTTAGGAGTTAAGATTATTTCAAGTACGTTGCTTTTTACTTCTTTGGAGGGAATCTGGCTGTTCCTTGATGGGTGCAGAGGGGTGAAAATATAGATAAATACTTGTTTCCCTCTCCCTTATAGGAGACCTGCAAAGAAAAAGAAATAGAAGCCATTAAGCTACCTTGTTCAGAAAGAACATTAAATCAGCACAAGATGGCACAGCATAGTGTTGTCCTTGGATTATTCATGATGACTGTTTTATCACTCTTGGATGGAAGTTCAACTTTCCTGTTAAATCAGCGTCTGAAGGGAAGATTTCAAAGAGACCGTAGAAACATCCGCCCAAACATCATCCTTGTTCTTACCGATGATCAGGATGTAGAACTTGGTAAGAGCCCAGTATAAAGAGAATTTTAGCCAATGAGTATGACACTGCTTTTTCTTGAAGCTAGATTCCTACATTCAGAATAAGATTTTTTTTTCAGTGTGAAAAATGATAGGAAGAACAAGTTTAACCCTGCCTTTACGTAGAACATCATTTCCATCTGCTTGCAATTCAAGGACAGCAAAAGTTAGTCCCAAAATTTTAAACTTCTTGTTTCTGTGGAAATACACAGTTCATGCCTGTCTGTCTTCATCTAAACACCTAAACTTTGTTTCTGGTGATTGCGAGTACAACCTGGGAAGCTGCATTCCAAAACAGGAGGTTTAAATTCGTAGCTTATAATTGCACCATGTAATTATCCAAATTCTTTTGTGTAATTGCAGGTATTCATTACGTACACAACTTCCATTTTATTTACTTAAGTGTTACCTAACAGTCATACTATTCTTGTAATTGTCCGTGTAGATGTGTAGTTGAGTACTGACCAAAATGACACAGAATGAAAAGATCTACTATTACCAATGCTATGTTAATTGTTGAAGAAAGGAGATGAAGATTAAACACGTGCTTTGCCTAATGATTTGGAATCATGAATTAACTGACAGAGTTTGGCTTTTGTTGTGTTACCTGAACAAGCTTTTATTTACCAAATGCTGTCTTTAGTTATGAGAAGTGATTAACACAAGCCAGTTAACATGAATAATTTTGCATTAGAATTATACTCTCATGTGTGTATAAAGCCTCAGTCATCTGAAAAATGAGAACTCATGTTATGTGTAGTCTGCTGGGGGGAATTTTGCCACCAAATATTTCTGCATCCTATTTCTAGCATGGGTAGGAAAATTTGGAAAATAGACCTCACACAAGAAATAGGACATAAAATGAATCAACTTGTACTTCTCATACACTTACTCATCTTGTTGAGAAGTTAATCACAGGAACATGGCAGTCTTTTTACAGATGCTTCCTTCCTGTCAATATTACTATATCTCTGCGGTATCATTGATGTCACATTCTTCTCCAAGGTGGTAAGAAAGCCTGCTATGGAAGTAATCTCATCAAAGTAAATGTCATTCAAATTACCAGGATCAGATGTTGTTGTTGTTGTCACCTTTTTTTTAACGGTTATTTAGATCACAGCTAAAGCAATTTCAAGAATGTATATCCCAAAGAACCTGAGTATGTTTTCTTGCAGGCTTGGAAGGTGGTCCTAAAAAAATCGTCTTCTATTTTATGCAAGCCTTTGTGTTTTTGATGCAATTGTCTAAGTCCTTCGGGCGATATATTTCACTTCTCTGATAACTTGATGCTTTCCAATTTCAAGGATAATGGGCACGTGTGCGTGCAGATTAGGATCTAACTAAGGAAAATCCATTTGATGAAGCTGAGATTGGAAATTCATCATTTGCCACTAATGGCTTTGGGAGACCCAGTATTTGTTTGAATTAATTTTTATTCTTATCTGTTATCTGGTGAGCTGTCCAAGTTCATCAAAATTGCCATTTGTGGTGATTGTGGTTAGTGCATTTAAGAAAGATGAAAACAAGATGTGAGTTACAAATAAAAGCTAAAGAAAATCTGGAAGCTATGAAAATGTAGCAGAGAAAGCTGTGGGTAAAATTTCATCTGTTTTTAAAAATACTCTAACTGATAGATGTTTTGTAGCTCCTTTGGAGGTGAAAGGGAATACAACACAATTTCAAGTGCCTTTAACAGCCTTTCTTTTATTTATTTAAACATAGATTTAGCTATGTGCCATTAGCAGGTAGAGCTTACCAGAAAGACACTGTTGTCCCTTCCTAAAAGGAGTACAACTTCTTTTCTTTAAAAAAAAAAACCTCCCATTACTGTTAATCATGAGTTTTACTTGGGAAACCAAACCTCAGCCTTGTATTGGAAGAAGGAATATACTGATGAAGGGCTGGTAGATTGAATGCAGAATCTCTGGAGGACATCAAAGGAGAATGAGTGTGGATTGTAATGGTTACAGATGGGAGATGACAAATGAGAACACCAAGAACTACTGACACATACATATTTGATAGATTGTCTAATAAAAAGAGTTGTATTGACAAGCATAATATAAAGAAGAGGAATATACTTACAAGGAATAATTCATTAGGAACAAGGACTTTTTTCCCCATTGGAGCCATTTACATACATACATTTTACATACAAAATAGTATTATGCTGATATCCTGTGTGGTGGACTCAGCATCTCCAGTTGAGTTAGGTTTGCCTACCATACTACTGTGGCTTTAACAAACTGGCTCATTTGATAGTCTAGTTGGAGGAAGATATGGTTATTTAGAAGCTATTTCAACTGCATTAGAGAAATCTGTGTAAGAGGTGATTTAATGTTTTGAGACCTTCCTCTGAAAAGCTACAAAAGTAGCATGGAAGATAATTTTTCCTAGTTACCCTGTGTGGAGATGGGGCTTTAGAGCTTTGTTAAACGTGAGGGTGTCTTGGAGTGAAGAAAAGGAAATGAGGATGTGAAAAGGATGTCTAATGGGTTTCAATTACAATAAAAAGATAAGCCTTTAGGGGACAGTTAATTAAAATTCTGGGGTTCAGTTTATTGGAAAAAAACATTCTGAAGTTGTGTTTCAGAGTCAGCAAATCACTTGATACTTAATACGAGTTCTTCAACAGTTGGAGCTCTATAAGATGTAAATTATTCCCTCCAACAAAGCACAACTAATACCAAGTCAGTATTATTTCATAAATAATTGGTATATTTTCTCCATTACTATTAGTCAAAATATCAGCTTTATTCCTGAGGTGAACTGTGAAGATATGCAAAGCAAAGTTATGGAAAGCACACATTTCAAGTGAAGTTTCAACATCAAGTTTGCGTAGTTTTGTTCACTGAGTAACTTTAACACATCACATTGGTTAAACTTCCATATTTTCACAGTAGTCCAATGAATATTTTCTTAAAATGGCTTAGAAATTTTAATTTTAACTTCTAGATTTTTGTTTATTATCAGTAGTTTTAGATGGGTAAGAGAACATTTTCTGAATTAAATAGTGACACTTTCAAAGAATGACTTCCTGTCGTGCATCCACTAGTGGAGCCTCAGAAGTTTTTCTAGCTCAGAAGGTGATGTGGTGAGGTTGCACTTGCTGATTAACACATAAATAATCTGCCAGACAATGGATGTCTGTATATTGGAGGTAAACTGAAGAAAATAAGTTTTGGTTGGCTGGTTAAATCCTGTTTAAAATATTTAAAGCTGGCCTGTTTAAGATTATACAGGAGACTATGCTGGATTTTTACCTTGCACTGCTGTGTCACTCTGTATTAGTTCTCAAGCTGGAGAAGCAGATTAGATCATATGTTTTTGTGTTAAAGACTGTAGATATATAGGGTATTGTCATTACAGCAGTACAGCTTCTTTTATTAAAGAAGCTTCCTGTCCCCAAGGGGAGTCTTAACATGTACTGTTATTTATGGATAGATGCCTCTGTCATTTAAAGGGGTTGTTAAATTGTATTTCAATATCGGGGTGATAAAATATGGGGATGATTCTTTCAGACTGCCTGTTTATGCCTGAGCCAGCTCTTAAGACAGCACAGAGGAAACATCCGCAGTTTTCAGGCTCACATAATGTATAATTAGCTGTTATAATTAACTGTTTTGTTAGTATCTTTAAGCACTAACACTTAACCCACAGCTATCAGAGAAACAAAAAAGTAGAATCTTGCTTTCTTCAGAAACTCCTTTTTGATATGTGAAGCTCAGCAAGTTCTAAGGGGGCAGTGCAGTAACTTCCCTTGGTTCTTGTCACAAAGTGATGTGACGTGCTCTGACCTGAGAAATGCCCGAACAGATTTCTAATTATTTTTAATTTTTTAAAAAAAAATTTTAAAATACTCATTCCAACAAAATGGCCTCTAACTAATGTCGTGGCAGTTTTTAGGTAAAATGACCTACTGTAGCAATTAATCTTCCTTAATGGTGCCAGAGAATCAAATTTTGTATGTGGCTTATGACCATTTTCCCTCTAGGTTTTGACTCCTGTTTATGTCAATGTGCTCTGTATCAATCAACTTAGTGTTGCATTTTCCTCATGGAATCCCTGCATAAAGAGCTTAGAAGAAACCCAAATCCGTGATTGACAAACAACATAGTCTGTGCCAGATGGTTGCAGGATGCATTGATTACAGCTGAACTGTTAATCCAACTCAGCCTTGGGCAAGTTAACCCCAACCCTATTCTAGCATGAGCCCTTCCTCTCCATGTTGTCAGTTGGCTTTCTCTGCCCATAACAAGAAGGGAGGGTTGGTGATGAATAGGTTTAATCTCCTCTGTGAGGTCATGCTGTTGGCAGGTACCATGACAAATTCCTTGGAAAACTGAAATTCTTTGTAGATCAAGAAAATTTTTCCTAACTTTCTCTGATGCAGTTTTAACTATTAGTCACTGATAGAGGAGGGAAACTAAATTTCCTGTTTCTGTGATCCTTGGTGTTTCTGGGTTTAGGAAGAGTACTGATATGGATCCAGATTTAGCTAGGTGGACGTCTGTAGTAAAGGTCCGATCTTTGAACAAAACCAGTTTTTAACGGTTTATTTCTATTTAAATAATCAGAAAAACCATTTGGCAGCACTGTGGCATTCAGTAATTGTTGTCAAAAAGACTTTTATTCATGTTAATCCAATTTATCCAAGTCCCTTGCTTATTTGTTTTTAGACAATGATTATATAAAACATAGTGTTACCTGCCCCAAGTAGTAATCTAAAAATCTGATTCTGCAGAATCAAGCCTCAGAAAATGTAGATAGTAAGACTGTTACCAGAATGGGTGAAGCAGATAGCTAGAGTTCAGCGAACCTGTTTTGGAAATTATTATGGGAGCTTTTCGGTGTCTTTGATTCAGTGACAATTACAGAAATCAATACCTCCTAACACCTCACATTAGAGATTAAAATGATTTAACTAGAGAACAACTCTAGCAGACCCTTCTTGAGCAGTAGTTTGAACTAAGTAGTCTTCCAAACTAAATGATTCTGTGGTTTCAACCATCAGCCTTTTGCATAAGGCTGGCAGGAAAGGTAGTGTATCAGGCTTCTTGTGAAACTAAAGATTAAATAACACCTAGGGAGTTTGCAGGCTTTGGTCAGGGTTGCTGCATAAAGTGCTTTTCATCCTGAGCTGCTGGAATGGTACTAGCAGCTCCAGAAAGGATGTAGAGATGCTGCAGATAGTTATGGTTGTAAATCTTGGATTTAGAGAGAGAGAAATGAAAGAAACATTATGATCTATGTCAACATGCTTGAGTCAAATCTTTTCTTAGGACTTCAGTATTTAGTCCTTACTGAAATGATGGGAGAACTTCACTGAGGCAGGATGAGTAGTCTCTCTGGATTGGGGTTCACTCAGAGATAATGATGCCCTTACTACTTGTGCTTCCTTCTGGTCTCTAATGTAACATCCGAGCTCTTGTGACTGAAAAAAGAAGATAATTCTGAAATATTTTCCCCCTTTCAGGTTCTATGCAAGTGATGAATAAAACAAGACGTATCATGGAGCACGGAGGTGCTCATTTCATCAATGCCTTTGTGACAACGCCCATGTGCTGCCCCTCTCGCTCCTCTATCCTGACGGGGAAGTACGTCCACAACCACAACACTTACACCAACAATGAGAACTGTTCTTCTCCATCCTGGCAGGCTCAGCATGAAATACGTACCTTTGCTGTGTACCTCAACAATACAGGCTACAGGACAGGTAAGATCAAGGCTGGGTGCATCTGAAAGCTTCCTTAGACTTACTAGTACAGAGGCTAATGTATGTAATATTTTAATTCTAATTTCTTCTTGATGGCGGCAGTGCTTTATGCCAGAGCTTAAGTGTTGGTTTAGCTTCCTTGTATTTTTACTTGAGGAAATTTTTATTTACAAACAAAGAGCCAACAGAAATCCCAAGACTTCTGTTTTTCAGAAGGTGGGAATAAAATACTGTGCATGTTTGAACTGAAGGCCTAGCAAACCTACAATATGGCCTACAATTACCTGAAGTGTGCAGAAAACCCAAGAAAGACAGTATGAAAAAGTATTAGTGTTTCAACTTTTTTCATAAAACTGATATATTAAGCAAATTAAGAATAAGAGAGAAGGAACTGCTCCTTTTGTGCTTTGGGGCAGTCAGCTAGTATGATTTCTCTAGACAACCAATTCCCCGAGTCTGGGAGGAGGAATGTGTGGCCTGACTCCAAATATATCAGGCACTGAAAAAGAAAGTATAATGGTAATCATCCTGTACATAGGTTGTAAATCAAAATATCTGCATTATAGAGATATGAATTTAAAAAACCGGAGGCAAGCTTAAGGCTCAGAATTTATCTCTTATTTTAGACCTGTTGTAATGGAGAGAACAAAATTATTTTAAGAAAAACCGAAAAAGAATGTTTAACTGTGGTGTTTCTGTTATGCCTTCTTACTATGTTTCTGCTTTCTCTACCCCTAGCTTTCTTTGGAAAGTACCTTAATGAATACAATGGCTCCTATGTGCCTCCAGGTTGGAAAGAGTGGGTTGGATTACTTAAAAATTCGCGATTTTACAACTACACACTCTGTAGAAATGGCGTGAAGGAGAAGCACGGATATGACTACTCCAGGGTAGGTCCTGTTGATTTATTTCTATTAACATTTGGACATGACCACAAGAAAGCCGCACTTTACGGTTTCCGTCTCTTTGTGTACTTGAAAGCAGCTATGTGTAACATTATCTACAACCAGTAACAATAGTGTTGGGACATTGTGAATGACATCCAGAATGGGAGGGTTATATTACCGAAAAGATTGTTACCAACAGTGGAAACAAGTAAAATGTTCTTAGACTGTATTAAATATTACAAGCTGAAGATGTGAAAATAGACTTAAATGCTTCATGTTAACTACTACTGTGCTCTCTATGATAATGATTGTGACAGTGGAGTTACACAAACATTAATGAGGTAAGAATCCATTTCCCTCCAGCTAGACCTACCATTTTAGTTTAGTTTTTAGTGACAATATTAATATAATACAATATAATGATAATTCTGAATGAGTGGAGAATTTAACTGTTACATTTGTATTTCTGTGCATACAGATGGATTTTTTAAAATATCGTTTCAAGGATGTTATATCCTGACTAAACTTACAAAAATGCTTTATAGTCATTGTCAAATGCAGTTTTATTTTTTCCTCATCTAACATGTTACAGCTCAATACCTGTTTACAATCGGGTATATGTTTATTTCAGCTAAAAGTGTTCCTTTCCAAAGGAACCATCTTTAGTGAAATCCTAAAGTAGGCAGAAGTGACTCTGAAGTATATGATGGTACCTAAATCTGTCCATAAACTGCTCTAGTTTTAGTGTATAACTAAGGAAGTTGATTTACTCTGGAGTGATTTGTAATGTATATTTGTTTAACACGTGTTTTGTTCACTTTCTGTTACTGATCACCGATCCTGCCTTCCTATTTGTTTTTCATTAGCATAGTGTTCACAGCCAGTATTTCCTTTAAAAGGTTGATGTCTGGGATTTCCTGTCTGTGATTTCCGCTTTCCTTTGCCCTGTTTGCCTTTAATAATTGGATGTACTTTGTGCTGAGAGATAGAACTTTACAGTCTTCTAGGGTTACCTTTTCCACCACCAGCTGCTGAGGGGAAGTGGCAAACTACTGTACAGAATTATTTGTTTTCTGTTTTCTTCTGATCTATGAAGAATGACAGAGCTAATCTTTACAGCTGTGTACTGAAATGTTACGATGGAGATATAACTTGTGCGGAACAGCGTCAGTCGAGTGATTTCATAGGCACTGTTCTCCGTCTCCATTGTACCGAAGAGCCAGCAGGGGGCTTTATGTTCCAATACCTTCATCTCTGTTTTGTGTATGCCAGACTTGAAAATGTTCGTTTTCACTTGTTTTAGCTTTGCTTACAGAGTTTTGTAATAAATAAAAAATAAGGATGATGAAGATAAAAGCTTTTTATAATCTTCATATTCTTGCGTAATAAACAGCTATGGTAGAAAACAGCGTGCAGAACAAGGGCAATGGTTGATGTTAACACTGGAGTTCAAATGAGCAAACAGAAGCCAAAATGGAAGACTTTTTCTCTTTCTTTCCTTCCATTTTTGTTGCCGGAAATGTGATTTTTCCAGCAATGACCAATATAATCAGATGATGTTTTTTCAGTCCTGTCTATTAACACTGTCAATGTTAATTATGTACCAGTGGAAAACTAGGAAAAAAAATTAAATCACTGAGTTTTCTGTCCTCTAAAGTGACTGTTAAACTCCTCTGAAAATGAAATTCTTTCAGATTTTCTTGCAGGATATATTCTATTTAATTTTTCTTTTTCAGTTTCTGTCAACGTTTTTTAGATTAATTTTAACTTTGTACAACTACAACTTCTACAATATGGATCTTTAAAAAATCTCTTAAGATATCAGTTCAGTTAAATGTTTTTGCTTGGTGTTTTTGACCTGTGATTTTCACAGGTGTGATGTTCACTTAGACCATGTGGAAACCTGTATCTTTAAAATGAAATTGGAAAACTGTATTCTTCTAAAGGCTAAATCACAGATGAGTTGCATGCTTAAAGTGGTTGACCAGCTTAGAAAAGCAGCATGATTAAGGTTAACAGCAGTATGTTTTTGAAAGCGCCTAAGTCTTCTCTCTTGACTATGAATATTGTCTCAGGCATTAAAAGCATGTTCAGAAGTCAGTTTTGCTTTGGTACATTTTCCCTTTCTCTGCGTACTTTTATGAGTGAAAGTCCTTCATTTAGAGTGAAAATGCCATCCCAGTAACAGTCATAATCATGGCAGTTTCATAACAATCATGCCTTGTGTTGGGACCAGTGTGTAAAATTATAAATGGAGACTTTGCCAGCCTTGTTCTGGGATAGACAAGAAAGAACTTGGGGCAAGTAAATATAGTCCATGGAAAAGGCTTCCTTTGAATGACAAGCTGACTTGTCAGACCAAGGATGTTGACAGAGGTGAAGTTAAGTGTCTTAACTATGGACAGAAAGCTGTATGCAAAAGGAGATGCAATCCAGTCTGTACCACACCTTGTACTTGTTGGCTTGACCTGAGGCAGATGTTATGTCTGATTTTACATTCTTCTGTGACATGACAGTTATTTGGGCTTTTCCTAAGGTGTAGTTTCATATCCTGCTTGTGTTTGAGGGGTATTTATATCTGTAGTGTTTCCTGGGAAGCAGCTAAGGGAGAGCATGACTTGCCATTAAAAATCCTGTCTTCAATAGCTATAGCTCTTACAGATATCATAAGAACGATAATGATATTTCTTAGAAAATACAGAGATAGTCCAACTCTTTTACAGGAAGTTTTCTAAATTCTCAACAATATATGTGATAGAGCTATATCTCTCTATCGGATTGTCACTGTAATATTGAATGAAGTCTTTGGTTCAGTTAGCCCACCATCTTCTCGTGTTAGCGATTTCTGGTTCAGAAGGTTAAAAAAAAAAAGAACATCAAGCCATTCAGATTTTCAAAGTATTTTTATGATGTAAGGTTGGACTATACACCTTAAAGATACTGACACTGATAATTTTTTAAAAATAAATGCCTGGTCATTGTATTCAGTATTGTGTTTTTCATAATGTAGTTACCCACTTTAGGAAGAAAGGGTACTGTTTGATCTCCTTTAGTGCCATTTAGTTCTGAGAAAAAGCTCAGAGCTGTTGGTTTTTTAATTTCTAGACAGTGAAGAAAGGATTATTTGGTTCTAGTTTTTTGAGTTTTTAACATCTGTAGCTTACTTCCTCATTGTACCATTCTAAGTGATGTAGCTTCTTTTTTCCTATTTCTTCTGATACCTCAGATCTCTCCTTCCTATTGCTCCCCAGTTTGAAACTCATTTTCAAGTGTCTCATTATAATTTTGCTTCTACTTGCAGGATTATCTGACTGATCTGATTACCAATGACAGTATTACCTTCTTCAGAATATCAAAGAAAATGTATCCTCACAGGCCTGTACTGATGGTTATAAGCCATGCTGCTCCTCATGGTCCTGAAGATTCAGCCCCTCAGTACTCACAACTCTTTCCTAATGCCTCGGAACACATGTAAGGAAAAAACAAAACCTTTGAATGATTTTCAGGTTCTGGAATATGGAAGTTCTTGGTACCTCAGGAGGAACAATGTTTTCTTTATTGTGCTCTTTGCATAACTTTGTCACAAATACATAAGAAGAGTTTTCGGGATTATTTTTGTTTGTTTGTTTGTTTTTGTTTGTTTTTTGTTTATTTTTTGTGTCTCTTCAGACTAGTACAAGGGTTTTGAGAATGGCTGCTGCATCTAGAACTCAGAATTGTAGCTCATCGAGATAAATTATTGAGATAAATAATTTAATTTCAACATGAAAGATTCATGTGGAATTCATTGGACATTGTTAGAGACTATTTGGGAAGTAAAGCACTGAGCAGGGTGATCAGAATCTGGTTCTTGGATTACAGTCTCTTCAGGAGAAGAAAATCTATCTCCCTGTCCTTACTTATAAACTTTAGTACGCAATACGTATTACTCCTGTTTCATGTATGGAAAGAACGGAAACACAGGCCTGCAGCACCAAATTACACAGGCTGTTTCTGAATGAGCTGGTATGTCTGTACATGATGCAATGTCTTGAATAGATCCCAAAAGCAGTATCACCTGGTTCCTGAAGGAACAGTTTCATAAGCTCCGTGTTGAAATGTTTCTTGTTCATAGCACAGAGACATTTTGCATGCACAGCTCTTAATGCTGCATTACAGGTAGCTCCTCACATGGAGGTAAAATGAATGCTTCTCCCAAATCACCTCTTGATGCAACTGAAAACATTCCTACAGTTTTCTAATTACTGGCTTCCTGCCTTCCTTGATGTTCAGCATCTGTAACTTTCTTCCAATGTATTGCTCCCTCCCCTTCTCCTTTTAAGGGGAATTCTGTTTCACTTTGAGTTTGTGAAAGAGCTGGGAACTGGTAGAAATAATTGTCAGTTGGTGGCCAAAGCTTTTCAGGCCTAGTCCAAAGTCCAGTAAAAGCCATTTGAGCTTTTTTGTTTTATTTAAAATAGAGTCTGAGAGAAAAAGCTTATTTTGTTCCATTGTCTGGTTACTGTGTAACTTAGAATTATGTATTTCATTATTTTCTGCTGTGTCCAAGAGAATCTATGCCACAGATCTACAGCAGTGAAGTGTTTCTTGTTTGTTTGCCACTTATGCTATTTCATTTTCTTTGAAGTGAAAATTATAGAACTATCCAATGAACAACTTCTCATGGCTTATATGCAGTATTGACCTTAGTTTTATTAGGTTCCTTTGGAAGGCATTTGGGTCTTGGAGATGATTATCATGCAATATTCTGTAGCAATTTACTTCCTAGCTGAACGAAAAACAGTAGAAGGATTGCAGCAATGACCAATACAGATGATATACATCTGTTTTTCTTTTGCTAGTACTTTAAATCTTATTGTTCACACTAACTAGGTTTATCTTTCTAATTATAAAGTAATCACACTTTTTTATTTCAGTGACTTTTCCTCCAGTGATAATAATTACACAGGAAATATCATTTTGTGAAAAGAAGTTTTGTTTGTAAAAAAAGAGATTATCCTGGTAGATTAAGGAACCATGTTTTTCTTCTGGATATGAACATAAAATAGGATTTCATGCACATTTCACACAAAGAAATTGGCAGTTGACTTCCAAACAATTTTTCCAGCACTGCATAATGAGAATAACGATAGTAATAATAGTAATCTGCCGCAGTTTTCATTGGCCTGGGTTTAGGAGTAAATGTAAAAATGCAGAATGTGTACATAGTGAGGGAATGATGCAAATTGGTTCTCTACTTTCCATTTTTGCTCTTGTTCCCAAATTCCAAGTAATCTCAGTAACAGATAAATCTGTCAATGATAAAGGGTTGCAGACAGTCCTTACTGTTTCATTGTCCTGTGGATATTGTCAGGAAGGATCAGAATGCAGGTGGAACAGTTACAAATTGCCCTAAAGCAGTAAGCAATACCCTGAAGAAAGTCTTTGCCTAGTGCCCAGAGCAGAAGGCAGTACACCATGTGGTACGACCCTCCACCTTTTCCTGTGGCAGCACTGGTCAAGTCTGTAAGTGGATTCTGTGGAAAAGAAAAGCCAAGGGAAAGTGGGATGATAGTGCTTGGCACTGACTGATGTACATACTGCATCATGTGGTCTTGCTAGTAAGAGCTAAAATCCAGTGGTATGGATTTTAGTCAGGGTGCTGCTTTGCTTCTGAGCTCTGGTATGTGCTTTGGCTAATTTATGCCGCTGTTCTCTTGGTTCTGTACCTTGTTCTGGCTGCTATGACCATTCTGCCCTATACTGTAGGCTCTCTCCATCTCGTTCGGTAGAGCTCCTTTCCATGTGCATCTGCAGTCTTGTCTTTTTCGAAAATGATTCACAGAGCAAATGATCAAATTCAATCTGTCTGGGGCTTCCCCTAAAGGTTCATTCGAAGCAGTCGTCTCAGCTAGCTTCTAGGAATGTTAATTTTTGTACTTTTCCCATAAGAGAGACGAATCTGACAAGGATTAAAGGGATACATTTGTAGTAATCAAAGAAAATTGTGGTCTTTGGTTGGACTAAATAGTGGGAGGTTTCAAATCAGCCAGGAAATTACGAAGTAAGCGGAAAAGGAGTTTGCAAAGCATTTTTGATTCATTCTGGGCGTCACATAGCAACAGCTTCCATAAATGTCAGCATTTTCAAAGAAGCAATGTCGTTATTTCAACCACAATAACATTCTGAAAATCAAGAGACTATTAGCAATACAGAGAGAATAGGCACCAGCCCTTTCCTCCCTGTATGAAGAAGCCTCTCCTTGCCACCTATGCACATTTTTCAGATAGCATCTGACAGAGGCTTTCAGCACAAAACATTTCACTGTCAGATTATTAGTTTAATATTTATATTAAATCTCATAAGACTGTCATGTTCAAAGATACATTAGATATGCAGTATTTTGATGAGAAGTTTCAACTTACATTATTTTTTTAGCTTAGTAACTTTGCATAGGCTACTCTGTTGCATATGCAAAACCAAAAGTAGAAATTTCTCAAGCGGGAGTTTATCAGGAAATTCTGTGTTGCTAAGGGGTAAATAAATGAGTCTTTGATATTTTTTCCTGTGTTATTGTGTCATTCTCTTTGCTTGTGCATTTGCATAGGCTGGGTTTATTGCTTTGAATGAAAAAAGGAAGCCTAACCAAATTACCTAGGAAAAAGTAATTTTTAATGGTTTAGACTGCACGTGATGTGTTTGAGCCACGATGTGAAGAAATTGTAAAACATGGTCTTCAACCTGAAGTAATAAGGAATATAGTATGTAAGAATAGGATTTTTTGCAAACTGTGTGAAACTATGGACAGTATTTTTCCTCATCATTTTAATGATGTCCCAGGGCTATGAGAACTTGGAGGAACAGTGAGATACCATGGGGGCACTGACCCAGGTTCTTGGGATTTTGCAGGGACTTCAAGTAAAGGAGTTGGTGACTGGAGTGAGTCTTCGAAATACAGCCCTATTTCCTCATCCCACTTTTCTTCACAGCTCTTTAAAATCCAGCTGTGTGACCACTTGTGCTGCTCACATGCAGTTGGATACCAGTAGGCAGAGTGCCTGTGCTCCTCTGGTGCATAAGTGTGAAAATATTCAAGTAACCAATCGTGCTGAACTCCAAAAAGTTGTTAAAGAACATGGTATCACTTCTACAGCAAGTTCTAGAGTTATTTTTAAACAGCTTGCACAAGACATAGTATTTGGTGCTAATGTGGACAGAGTGAAAACAAAGCAATTGCATGAGTAGGAGCTCTGTAATACATGTTTCATCCTGATCATACTCGTGGAGTTAAGACTTCAGAGGCTGTCTCTTGGCCTTGAAATGTATACTTGTTAGTCTGAAATCACTGGAAACATAAGGTCTGTTTAATGTTTTCACAGATTTTATTATCTCCTGAGTGACTTTCATTTTCCCATGTTTCATAATGTGAAAGTAGAAGACATTTCAAAAGTGATCTTAATATTTTCTCGTGCATCTCAGATAGTACTTCCCATAGTGATGATCAAATAGAAATTAATATTCATTACTATGATTTTTTTCTATCTGGCTAAAACATTGTGGTTTTCTCTCTGTTCCTCAGTACTCCCAGTTATAATTATGCTCCAAACCCAGACAAGCACTGGATAATGAGGTATACTGGTCCCATGAAACCTATACACATGGAGTTCACTAACATGCTACAGAGAAAGCGCCTTCAAACACTCATGTCTGTGGATGACTCTATGGAGATGGTAAGATTAATACTCACTTGTGTTTTATTTTGTTTTGTTTTTTGGCTGAACAGGTGCTTGTTTCTTGAGTTAAGCTCCACATTGTTCTTCCTATGAAGATAAGGGAGAGAAGGAAGGAGGAGGAGGAGGACTGCATCAGTTTTTTAATCATGTGTAATCCTCTCACCTCTGATCATTTTGTCTCTATTCAATATGTAAGGTTCCTCATCTCCTAAAGACAAGTACCCTGAGTTGGGTGGTGTGAACAAGCTGACTTGTTGCCACAGAACCACTACTGATAAAGGGGAAGAGAAAGGCGGAAAAACTATATATCATAAATCCTAAAAATGTATCCTCTGATAAAGAAAACGTCATCCTACAACCTGTTGGAAATAATTACCTAAATGTGTGTCTATTTTGATCTTGTAACGCTGAGCTTCTAAGAGAAGAAAACAACACCAGCTAAAAGGAATGATACAGGTGTCCTAACTGGAATGACTCTGGGGTAAACCCATCCCAGGAGGTTAAATACTGGAAGTAAATAAATGTGTAGATTGGTACTTTTAAAATTGTCTACAGCATGTAACGATGAGATTTCTTAATGCAAACGATGTGTCTTCAACAAAAAGTCTGGATTCACTAAAAGCTATACTGAAAAAGAATGGTTTTGCAGATTTAAAGGTGTTGCAGTTTTTCTGCTTATCTCTTGAAATTCTTACTCAAAAAAGGTAGAACATAAAAATTAGAGGAGTCCTCTAAGGCAAAAATGAGATTATTTAGATGGCATTGCATAAGCTTGTTACTAATGTCTTATAATTACTGATTCAGGCAAATATGATCTCTGCTTCCTGTTAACAAAGGGTTTAGATGGGTCAGATACCAGCATTAGGGGAAATTGGTGATTTTACTACACAATTTGAATTTTCTGTTTAGTAAAAGGGTTTCACTCTGAGTGATTCACTGCAGGCAAAATCATTTAGGTTACTTCTTAGTTCTAATTACTAAGTGAGCCCAATCTTTTTCTACTCAATTATATGTGTTAATAGTCTTTCAAAATTAAAAAGAAAAAAAAAACAACAAAAAACCTCTCACACTCAAAAAAAGCAAAACAAATAAAGAACAATCCCCCCCAAAAAGCTCAACAAAAAACTCCCAAAACAAAAACTGAAAACAGCCAAAGCAGCAAACAAAACAACCTGAGTAAACTCCCAAATCAACACAACAGTTTTTCTCCTGTGCTGATGTTTTGCACTTGTGTGAGTCACCACTTTGGTGGTATCCCACCACCTTCTCACCTTTCTCAAGCGAAAATGTCACATAACTGATCTTTGATGCTCAAGTTGGTACATTTCACATAGTTGCTTGTGTAAATCTGTAGAAGCATTCACATTTAAATCTCATAATTCTCCATAGTGAGAGAGTATGACTGAGCGATTTTTATCTGGAAGATGTTTTGCAAATATTCTGCATAATGGGGAGTCATTTGTCTGAAGGCAGGGCTGTTGAGTGCTGCCTGAGTATGTGTGAGATTCAAAGGGATGTCATTTTATTAAAACTACTTGCTGCAAGAAGAAGATAAAAGTGGAGAGAAAATTTCAAAATGACACCTTGAAACTTTTATCTCTATTGTGACGGCTCTCATGCAAAATACTGAACCCAAACATTTTCAAAATGGCATGCTAATGTGTTTTACCTTAAAACAAAAATTTGTATCATAATAGCCACAATATTCAGTTAATAAGATTAAGATGGGATTATGTTCAGAGTGGTTCATTGTGATAACTCAGGGCCATCCTTAGCTGTTATTTGTATGTTACACTTAGGCAGAAAGTGATATCCAACATTCCACATGTAGAGGTACTCAATGGAATAAATTTCGTATTTTGTTTTGCCTTTTTTCAGATTTACAATATGTTGGCTGAAATGGGAGAACTAGAAAATACCTATCTAATATACACAGCAGACCATGGTTATCATATTGGGCAGTTTGGGCTGGTGAAAGGGAAGTCCATGCCGTATGAGTTTGATATCAGAGTTCCTTTCTATGTCCGAGGACCAAATGTGGAGGCCGGGTCCCTGTAAGTTCTTTGCTTTTGTGTGTGTTGTGTCCTGAAAACTTCGTGTTCACATCTCTAGTTGTATTGACCTGCCAGCCAAGTGGAGGCACAAAGTTCTGCCCATCCTGCTTATCTTTGGCAGAAGAATATGGCTCCTCAGAAAGCAGAACTGATAGCACAGGATGGTACAACAAACTCAAGGCCATTGTCGTCTTGCTTGCATAGGTGTGTAGCACAAGCCACTGCACTTTTGTGGATATAGTTGAAAGATCACTTTGAATTTTGTCCAATCTAGGAAACGCATTCTTTTGGGAGTGCAAATTATACACATAACTGTCACTTTAAATTTTAAAAATATACTGTATAATGTAGATAATTATTGTTGAACACTGGAGTCAGTTGTTTCAGTTTATAAAGACCAGGTCATATATTATCATCCACAAAATATTCTTTTGGGCTTATTCTTTGGGACTGCATGTTTAGGGCTGTTTGCTGGATGTACACAAGCATGCAAACAGAGTATAACTGTTAATTAAAATGGTAGCTTTGATCAGCTAAAAAAATGAAGTAAATACACTTTCTAAGCTTTTGCAGAATGTGCAAACTTGTGCACTTTGAAAGATCGCTTTAGTTCAAGCTGTTCTTTTATTTTTTTCTGCGTAACTGTTCCTCTTGTGCTGCTTTTTTCTTCATCTCTTTTTCTGTTTCACACTGTAAATTAACAGTCACTTTTAGCTGATACTAGTGCCTAGCAATATATTTCTCATGTTCTCTTCAGAACATGCCTACTGTGATAGGATCTGGGGTACTCATTTCTATACCAGATTTCGAAACAGGTAAAACATGTGCTACCTGCCAAATCTGCTTTTTAAGAAAGTCATAGCATATTTGGCAGACATTTTGATTCTGTAAGACACCCAAACAGTTTTGCCAATGGTTTTTAAACCGTCTTTTGCAAAAATTAACTAACTTTACTTTATGAACTGCTTTGCTTTCTCAAAAATGCTGTGTACTAAAGTTTTAAATATTTGTATTAGTCCCCTTGAGGTTATGCATTATCTATATATTATCTATATATTATATGTTAATTCCCTTCATGGAAAAGAATCAGATTTTGTCCTCTTTTATTTGTAGGTGTCACAAAATAAGCCTTTTCAGGTCCTTGAACTCTATGGAAGCTGGAGTTGCTTAGTGTTATTGTATAGACTTTGAACTCTTTTGTCCTTTTTTTTTTTTTTTTTTTTTCAGGAATCCTCAAATTGTGTTAAATATTGATCTTGCACCCACAATTCTAGATATTGCTGGATTGGATATTCCATCTGATATGGATGGTAAATCCATTCTAAAGCTGCTGGATTCTGAGAGACCAGTAAATAGGTAAGAAATGGAAATGTTGCATGGAAACATGCATGTGTTTGTACAAGAGACTGAACTAGTATTCAGCAGCATGTAGAAAATTTGAAGTAAAATAGAATAAAATCACCATCTATCTGAGTACATCATTCACTGGAAAGTTGTATATGTTTGGCATATACAAGTCACTTCAGTTATTTGTTTTCATTTCGGCATGTTCATATTCTAGGTGTGTGGCATAGATGGCATCTGTATATACTAAATGTAGAAGTGAGAGGACTACACAGGAAGGTCTTTAGCTATATAAGTTATAGATTTAAATGTCTTTGTGGCATCATTTGCAGCAAAGCATTTCATATTGAATAAATAGTAAAATAATTGAAGGTGTTGGTTGTGTATCAAACTATAATATAAAGACAGGCTAGCACTAAACCCTGCAGTTTTTATTTAAGACTTTCCATCAGTACTTTCATTGGAAAATGGCTGAGGAAGAGAATTAGACTTGCTAGAGAATGCTTGCAAGAGAAAATCAGAAGAAAAAGAGGAGAGGAAGTATTTGCTTTACAAGTAGCTGGGTGGAGGAAAAGGGGGAATGGAGCAGCTGCTTTAGAAGAGGGTACTTTTTGGGTAGATGCAGAGTAAGAGCCCAAATTTGAGTCAGGAAATCTTGGTTTAATTTGTCATCCTTTGTGAACAAGGAAAATTCAGTTAATCCCTTGTACCTTAAGCATGCTTATGTTGAAGAAATCGTACTGTGTAAACCTGTTGTGGGTTTTGTTCCTGTGAGAAAAATAGATGGTTTTCAGTGGAGAGACACATGTCCCTGCTTCACAGAGCTGGATGTCCTCTTGTGGACTTACGGGTGAGAGAAAAAACTGGGGCATAACTTGGTTGCTGGTTTTGTGGAAATTGTTTTTCTCTCCTCATTTCCTCCTAGGTTTCATTTAAAGAAAAAGGTGAAGGTGTGGAGAGACTCGTTCCTAGTGGAAAGAGGGTAAGGAAAGTGTTAATCACAAAGCTCAGTCTTTTTAAATGGAAGGATATTAAATAGCTGAAGCCAAAGCAGCACTCTGCCACAGTCTAAAGCCATTTAGCTGTGCCAGCAGCGACAGGCTGCAGTATGCCTAATGGCAGTGATTGTGTGATCGGAGGGAGTGGATGGCCTCTGCCTACAGCCTGCATAAATGTGCTCTTGTGATGGGGGAAGGGGAGTTTACTTGGATTGGGAGAGGGGAAAGCATCCCAATTTGCTTTCAGCTGCTGTTCCCCACCCACCTCCTGCTTGTATCGTGGGAACAACCCTTCCTCTCTGCATCTTCATCTGCTGGCCATTCTCTCTGCACCTCTGCCTTAATGCATAAATGGGGGCATGAGGGATTTGCAAAGTGCAGCCCTGTAGAATGTGATGTGGTGTCTCTATTGACAGTTGTCACTGCCTGTCACTTAGGCATGTAACACAGTGTCTTGATTTTATGTTTTTTGTATGCATGCTGAGAGCAGGACATGGATAAGTTATGTGTAATTGGACAGACTAAATGCTAGTTTCTACTAGACTTAAGTTTTGGCTACCAGGGATGCTATGGACTTGGAAAATATCTACTCCTGAGTCTTTTCAGCTAACTGTATTTATATGTTGGAGTTAATATTAACGTAAGAATATTTCTTTTTCCTTTTCCAGTAAACTGCTGCATAAAAGGGAGAATGAGAAGGTAGATGCCCAAGAAGAAAACTTTCTACCCAAATACCAGCGTGTGAAAGACCTCTGTCAGCGAGCTGAATATCAAACAGCTTGCGAACAGCTTGGCCAGGTAGGGCATTGTTACCCCTGACTGCAAGTCAGCAGTTGTAATTGTGCTAAGCTCAACACCTTGGCTGTGTCAATGTCCTTCACCTCATCATCAATGCCAGCATATAAATCAAAGGGCTCCTTCTGTGGCCTTTGCTCAAAGCTTTATTTCAGCATTTATGAGATGGACTATCAGTCAGGAAATTGCTGATTCAAGTGTTGTGTATTGATTCCTGACTACCGTTAAGAAAACTGCCTAGGGTGTTTTAATGTTTTATTTCCCAAAGAGGATGTGGTTTGGAATTCATTAGCGATGAGAAGCTACAATGTATGTAACAGAGTGGCCTTTTTCAAATACATACAGTTTGCTTTGCTTGGAAT
This sequence comes from Brachypodius melanocephalos, assembly GCA_013398615.1. Lineage (NCBI taxonomy): Eukaryota > Metazoa > Chordata > Aves > Passeriformes > Pycnonotidae > Brachypodius > Brachypodius melanocephalos. The sequence continues at coordinate 79,068 of VZSR01001238.1, read as the reverse complement.
TCTCTCTTTAATTCATTTTGTTGTTGTTACTTGGAATTACGTATAGTAATGGGAAACTAAAATTCTCTTAACTCAATATATCCCTCCTCTTAACAAAAACACACTGGGAAAACACACATACAGTTATGACTGGACGCAGGCTGTGTGTGTATGGGCATAAAGCTCACTGATTGTCATTTCCCTTGTTGCATAACTGTTATGGGCAGATATGACAATATGTTCACTTTAGATACAAGTTACATAGGAGAAATTAATGGGAAAAAAATTAGGGTAGTATCAATACATGGTCTTGACATGCACAGGAGAGGAATTTGTAAATTTACCAGAGCAGTGCAAAGGCAAAGCATGGCTATCTCCAGAAAATTCACCACTCTTGGCAAAATGGACTCTGTTTTGTTGCTCTCTCATGCAGGTGTGGGTGAGAGAACCCCTTTCCAAGGACTGTAACACATTCTGTGGACAAAGGGGTGAAGGTAAATGAGTCCACATGCTGATGTGTCTGTTATCACACTGGCATTACCTCATATCGCAGCAGCCCAGAGGGCTGTCAGGATAAGTTAGTCTGTTGAATATCACTGTTCTTGCGGACAGCATATGAATGACTTAGCAAGCTACAGTCAGCGATATGTTACTTAGGCTGCAGTAGTTCATTTTTTTACTGTCAAAGGCCAGACTCCATACTTCTGGCTCTACTGGTCATGTAGTTCAGTACACCTGTGAAATGAGTTCATTGTTCTTAGGTGTTTGGATCCAATTTATATGTATAAGAGTTTTCCAGATGTTCTTTTCCTCCTGTGGCTTCTATGTCAGATTTAGTATACAGAGCAATTATAATGTCCTGTTCTTTGTAAAAATACCAAACTTAAAGGAACACTATATGCAGTAGTTTACTGTCATGAGAAGTCTTGAGCTGAAATTTTAGCTGAATGGAAGCAAGCTGTTGTTTTACGAATTTGCAGTGTTATTTGAGGAACTGGAGGAAAAGTTATTGTTCCTATTACAACATTGTCCAGTAAGTAGTACGGGGAAATAACAGCTTTTTTTTTTTTTTTTCTTACCGCTATTTTCACTTCAAGAGAGGTATAAAATGTCAACTCCATAGTCAAAATTACAAATAAATTCTGCAGCAAAGATGCTAATAAGATATGCGTGTGCTGCATCGTCATTGTCAGGAGACAGAGAGGAGAATTGTTTTGAGCAGTTCAGTCAGGCATAATAGGAAGTGATAGGATGAAATTGAGCAAAAAAAGAAATTTACCTTAGACATCAGGAAAAAATGCCAAACAATCAAGTCCATTAAAATCTGTGAAGGGCTCTCAAGGGAGTCTCAATCTGTCTAACCCCTACTCTAGAGAATATGTCCTAGTAGTCTGTCTAGACAATAGGAATACTGGGAGATGAATATGCTTATTTGAGGATAAATTGTGTCTAAATTTGTGTGCACCCAAAAATCTCTTCAGAGTGAAGGAAGACTTAACTTCTCAAATGACAAAGGGGTGTCGTTTGCCGGTGCTGTTTACAGCTCTGCGCTGTAAGGAGAATGAGCCCAAGCTAATAACGTTCCACTGCCTTGGGGAGTTGATGTTATGCAATGGTTATTTAGCAGATGTCTTCTGATCCTGCAGGACACTCTATTTAACAGTACTTGGAGTGTTAAGTACAAAAAGTGAATTTTCATATCCTGATGCAAACATAAATACCCCTCTGGGTCAGAATTAGTTGAAAGCTTGCTGAAGTCATTGGAACTCTTTCTTGTGACTTAAACAAGTTTTGGGGACCTGCTATTCCATGCACAGAGAAATCTGAGCAGTCCCAGGGAATCTGAAGTGTGAGCAGGAGACAAGAAGCACAAATGAAGAACAAAGACTCAGAAGGGGAGTGAAGGACAAGAGACAAGGACAGAGCTTAAAGGAGAGGTAAATATAGCTTTGAATATGAGGTAGAGAATTTGAAATTCTGCTTTGTGAGCATGAAAGCTTGTGAATACAGGTCTACTGTAACAAAATGATTTTTGCAAATCCCTGTCACCCTCCTTAACCTATATTCGTTTTGATAAGAGGGTCCCAAGATCATGGAGATGAGGCTGTTCATAGCGTCTAAAAGCTTGTTTCACAGTCCACTATGTGGATTTTTTTTTGGCATCACTAATATATAAAAATTCTTCTCAGAGCAATGGGAATCTGTGTGTTGCCGTGTTTTCTTTTTCAGTTGTTAGGGTTTGGTGTGTGTTAGTTATTTGCATCCAACAAAGAGTGACTGTAGAATCAGATGAAAGAGCAGCTCAGCATTTATATTCAAGGCTTTAAAAGAGATGAGCTCTTCCCACATGAAATAACAACAACAACAACAACAACAATAATAATAATAATAATAATAATAAAGTTTGTCCTAGTACCTAATGGCTTCCACACAGATTTTTTTCTTTTCAGTGTTGTTTGGCCTTTCATTCTAAGCTGGCTGGTGAGTGGAAGCTGACCCACTTTTATCTGGTAGCCTGCATTAATGTGGTTTTGTGGAAGCCAATTATGATACCAGCATTGCTCTGCAGAGTATTTCCAGCAACCCCACAGTATCCTAACAACAGCTGCACAAAATCTCCCTTTAAGTAAGTCACCGATTTTGTGCACATTTGATAAACATACAGTACCTGCAGCAGTGCTGATTGTTGTAGGGAATCTATGCTGTACGTGTAAAAACTTCGAAAATTAAAAGATAGAAATTTTTTCTTTAGCAGGACCTGGCATAGTACAATAACGCTCCTAACTCATGAAGAGAAATAGTTGCCTGATTGCACATTGTTTCCTTTTCAAATACATTTTTTAAAGCTTTATTTACATGTAAATCTGATACAAGTAGAAATTGCCTTTAAATAGCATTAAAAGTATTGTTTTATATGGCAGTTTTCACAGGAGAACATTTAAAATGCAAACGTTTGCGCTTTCTTTCAGGTGTTCTACAAATGAAAGGTTTGACATAGAGTCTTCTCTCCAATTGCTTTGTACTTACTATACCAGGATCATGAAAGCATACTGTCTTTTGTAACTGGCCTGAAGATAAGTAAAAGCACATCACTTACTTGTGTGGTGCCCACAGGTCTCTCACATAACATGGCATCCCAGTGATGAAAACTATTCTGATCAGTGTGTGGCTTCCTTAGCAGTTCAGAAATGGTACCTCTGCATCATATTCCTGATTCCACCACAATCATTATATAGCCATTGCTTAGTGCCAAGGGAGGAGCAATAGGAAAAAAATTGCTTATATTTTCTCCTTTTTTCTGAGGCCACTGTAGCTTGAGGTTGTATCAGCCAGACGTAGGAAACAGTGTCAGGTTTTGGAAGGAATTTTTTTAAAAATTGGGGAGAAAGTTTTGGATCTGTCTATCTTTTGTGGTTTATTGGTACTTTTGTAGCTAGCAGAGATACACCAAGGTTATGAAAGAATTTAAGTTCTCTTGATAAGTGATGTGTATCGAGCCAGCTAGGTCCAGATAACTTCAATAGTACTTTTGGCAGATCTTTGGAGTTCCTGAATTTCAGAACAAGTTGCACATGATCAACTTTCAAGATCAAATTCTTCATTTGTGATTGCAGCAAGAAATGACTTGCTGGTGACTTAATACAATAAAAAATTTATCAGCCCTGGAACTGATGAAATTAGGAGGCAGCAAACCATGAAAATTAAAATAATGATTTATTAAGGCTGTTATCTGAGGATTGTATTCCTTATGAGGAGCTGTAATTAAAAAAGCTGTTTTCATCCTTGAACTAGAAATAACCTATAATGATTTTCAGAGGCTATTTTACTTATGGGATTTTTTTTCTTGTTGCTTCACAAACTCAAGAAATTTGCATTTCTGGATAAGAGTTTTTTTAACTCCTTGTCATTACAGTATTGGCTGTTATAAGTAGCTTGCTGAAATTGACACTAACATTTAGTAAAACCCCAGCTTTTAAAAATATCCTAATATGGGTAGTGATGTACTTCAGTTAAAGGACCACTGGAGGTCAGGAAACTGGCTGCAGTCTCAATAATGTTATAGGCTTAGTTTGGAACCTCACACAAGGGTTCCAAAGGTTTGTCCTCATTAGCTCTATGGAAAATAACACAAGAAGCAAACCATAGCAGAGAAGAGGTAACTAAACTGTAACTGTACTGTTTCATAAAAGGAAAAATAATGTATCCTGACTACTCATGAATCAGTTAGACTGGAAGTTAGAATATTTCTAGCCATTAAAGCTGTTTGTCTGTAGCTCATCATCTAATGTGGCAGCAACACTGGGTTCAGAAAGCATATGCATAAATTAAAGACTGATATTACTGATGCGTTTTTCTCATGTTGTTGGCAAAGACAGAAGACTTCATTGTCCTGTAGAAATTTGAATTCCTAGAGCTGTTAGGGAGCCTTGCTGGCAGCTGAGTGATAAAACCGTTTTATCACTTTCAACTTTTCTGTAAAATAAATGGAATCTCTTTGGCCTAACAAAAACAAAACAAAAGAAAACAAACAAAAAAACCCCACCAAACAAACAAAAGAGCCCCAAAGAACCACCCCAAACAAAAAAACCAAAAAAACCCTAAAGCAAACAAACACCCCCCCCAAAAAAACAAACAAAAAAACCCCCAAAACCAAACCAAAAACCAGCTGCTGAGACACAGAATGATGAATTAGGGCTCAGCTCTGAAAGATATGTGTTTCAATGGAATATTTTGTAGCAAGACTTATACGATTGGCTGTTTTCCCCCAAAGAAAGCAGTGTCAGTTGAGAGACACTCACTGAGGGAATTGTAGAAAAATATCCTACAGGGAAGGTCATGGCTATTTATTTCTGATTGGGGCCTCAGATAATGACTTTGAATTAACATGTGTGATTGCTGTCATGATAAGAAGACATTGATGCACAATAATGCAAAACCCACTTCATGGTGATAAGGGCTGTGAAGGAAATAATAGTTTTTTAACACACAGAAAAATACAAGCTGTCTTTTTCTGGTAATGGGTCATTTGCATGCTCAGGGTAAACTGAACATGCTGTCACTGGAAGGGAACAAGGCATCTGTTCAGTCTACAACTGCTGCCATTAAGATTTGTGTTTCGTAGATATTGTAGTCCTAATTTACTCTTGGATATGTATAGCAGATAGTTTAGGCTGGAAAGAACATGCTACAAAATGTGATTTGATTTTTTCTTCCTTTGCAGTGTACATTTGAACAAGATTTCCGTTCGCTGCCGCCAGCTTAGTCTATTAAACTAATAAAGCCTAGACTTTTCTGCTTTGCAAGCAAATATCTGGGTAGCACGAGTTGTGCAATGGGAAGCAGGATAGGAGGTGAAGCAGAAGCATCAGAACAAGCTTAGCACAGCTGGTGACAGAAAGCTTGAGCACAGCAACTAACTTGGCCTGAGGATGGTGGGAAATCTCCAGCTGGAACAGCTTTTGTGCTAAAAGGAGCTGTCCAGAAAGTTTTGTACAATGTGAGCTTGATAGACTTCAGGACACATTGCAAAACCCATTTATGTGATGGTCTGACTAGCTGTTCTGCCAGGCTTTGCAGGAGGAAAGAGGTTCTTCCTTTGGAATTTTGATATGAGCTGGGATGAAGATTGTGGAGCAGTCTGGGTTTTCCACTGAGTTTTGGTCGGTGTTAAACTCCCCTCTCTTTCAGGGCTTTCTGTTTTTGAGGTGTTACAAGCAAGAGGTCTTGATTTAGGAACATATCATTTGCCCTAATGAAGAAAATATCTGAAAAGTTTGGGGCAGGTGGTGAACTAAGGGCTTTTCCTTTTCTTGACGGTTGAGTTAATCCACTATTTATAAATGATTATGTTTTGCTGCTCAATGGTTATCATGTCTATCTGTGAGCCAATGTATCTCTGAGGCACTCTGAAGTTATTCATATAGAGATTTAATTATTTAAGTAGTTATCTCTTAAAAACGTTTTAATTGCTTTTAGGGTTTTCCACAGGTATATGCATGATCACAGAATTGCATAATGGTTGGAAAGGAACACGTGGGTGATCTCCAACCTATCTGCTCAGACAGGGCCATTCTAGAGCACACAGCACGGGACTGTGTGCAGATATTTCTGGAGTCTCTCCAAGGGTATTCTTTACACCCTCTCTGGCCAGTTTGTTCCAGTGTTCAGTCATCTGCACTGTAAAGAAGTTTTTCCTCATATTCAAGTGGAACTTCCCGTCCATCAGTTTCTGCCCACCTCCCCTTGTCCTGCTGGCAGCAGCAAGCAGAGCTGGCTCCATCCCCTGAGCCGTCTCTGCTGACACCTCCAGACGTGGCTGAGGCCCCCTGTGAGCTGGGCAGCTCCAGCTCCCCCTCAGCCTCTCCTTGGCAGGAAGGGGCTCAATCCCTTCATCTCAGCCGGCTCTGCTGGACCTGCTCCACCAGCTTCATGTATCTCCTGCTCTGAGGAGCCCAGAGCTGGATGCAGCACTCCAGATGTGCCTCCCTAGGGCTGAGCAGAGGGGCAGGATCAGCTCAGGGAACTGACAACGCACTCTAGGACACCACTGGCACTCCTGGCCTCCAAGACACACTGCTGACTCATGGACAACGTATTGTCCACCAGGACCCCCCAAGTCCTTCTCCACAGAGCAGAGATGATATGCTGAGCACTAGAAAGTAATTTAAAAGGCCAGAATTAACAGTATTTAAAATTTTCTAATGGTTAAGCAGATGTTTTCACATTTTTTCTTGCAATTCCTGCCCTTTTCCCTTAAGTTTGAAAGCATCCTATGGAAGTGACTGCAGCTGATAGAGCCATGACATCAACCTAGAGAATTTGCAGAACCTTGGACCTACAAGCAGACCAAGGATAAGCTGTTGAATCGCAGACATATTCACACACATGCCCATATCTGTTTTGGGGAAAAAAAAGTAAAGACTTGAGACTTTCCTTCTCCTGCTCTCCGCTCCCTATCCCCATCACCCCATGTGTTCAATGTTTGCTTCTAATGTAATTTTTGAAGCTCTGCACTGCAGTCATTCAGCAATGGGGTCTGTTAATGCATACAGTGTGCCACTTCAGCAAAGTCTTGGAGATGTTTTCACTGTAGCATACAGCTGCATCAAAAATGAAAGGATTTTTTCCAGTTCACCTGGAGGGGAAAAATGAGCATCAGTTTCTTGACAAGAGATGAAAGAAATAGAGAAAAAATATTTTTTGGCCACACATCAGAGTGCTTGCAGTAATTCTCATCATGGCATTGAACTTGCCCTCTGAGACTTCATTTTTCATATATTAAAATGTACCTAGAGCTTAGAGCTCTACTGAGCAGAAAATGCAGGTTTTTTATATATTTTCAAAAATAATGTTCGGATGAAATGGGAGTCAGCAACAAACATTTTTACATCTCTTTTAGTTGTAAAAGAAAGCATTGCTTATTCTAGTAAAGTAACTTGTAGTTCAAACCTCAGTCTGTATGTACATCAATCAGTGTTAGGCATTTATAAAAGTAAGAGAGCAGTTTATTCTTCAGATATTAATTCTTTACTGTATCTAGGTAAATATCTACTGCTTTACAGATGAAGATAGTCATGCAAAGGTCCTATTGTCAGTATCCTTGATTTCCTGATTGATTGTGCTGTAAGTTAAGCTGGGTTTATCTGCATCAGAGCAAGGCTTGGGCTGTACAAGAGGCTGAACACAGATCCAGCTCAGGAGACTTGGCATCCAGGTGTCTGAGGAAATCAAAGGGCACAGCATAAAATGGATTGTTTTAAATGAAAGGTTCTGCCACAGTTACAGGTAAATAGGAGCTGTAACTGGCCACTCCATTTTTGACTCCTATTAAAGTGTGACAATAAAAGCACAGTGATCATGTTTTCATACTTCTCTGTCCTGCAAACACTGGAATAAATGTCCATGGAAAATACAGGCTTTGTTGTCCCAGCCTTTGCACACATTGCTGTGCAAACTGAAGTGGCTGAGTCTCCCTCGTAGAGCTGCAGACTGATGTAAAATATCATCTTCCCTGAAAGATGCTGCTGGTTTTACTTCTTTTATTTGGAAAATTTTCAATATTCCCGTGAGTCCTGGAGGCACAGGCTTACAGGATTTTGTAATAAGGAGGAAGAGGAACTCTTCTCAGGATTCAACAAGAAGCTGAGTCTTTCTGAGAAACTTGCTTTAAAGCAGTAGCAACTGCTACTGTAAGGGGGTTTTTATGTGTCTCTAAGTCTCTGTAAGCTAGTAAAGTGTTGATAAATTAAGGTGTAGGGGAAATAATTTTGTGATGCACTGGGAAGTGGGTAGAACTTCTATGCCAAGTTGAAGGCAGCTAAACTCCCTTGCCCTTGGTACAGCTCTGACAGCAGCACAAAGGAACTGTGAGCAATTTACTTCAGATTTTGAGTATCAGAGTGAATTAGAGATCAGGGACAGTATTTTCCCTAGTTTGAGTGCAAGAGGGGAGCGCTTCTCAGTTCAGAGATATCCAGTGCAGTTCATCATTGCAAGTCAAGCCCAGGGTGTTGAATGGAAAAAGCTGTTATGAGAACCAATCAAGATGGAGATAAACTTATGCAGGTAACAACTTCCACAGCTGATCTGACCCTTTGAAAGGTCATTGAAGAGAAACAGGTTCTTTTGTAGAGTAATCCTGGAAAACACTTCATCCCTGGATGTGTTCAAGGACAGGTTGGATGGAGCTCTGAACAACCTGATCTAGTGAAAGGTGTCCCTGCTTATGGCAGGAGTTGGAACAAGATAGTCTTTAAAGTCTCTTGCAACCCAAACCAGTTTATTACTCTATCTGGAGAGCTTTCATAAAGCTGGAAGGTTGTGGTCCCACTGTGCTGAAAGTTATAATAAGACTCTCAGGATTAGGATATAGCTTAAGTCCTTGGTGTATGCCACAGTTATGCCTCTGAAAGTTGTCACTTGCCACCTTCATATTTTTAGCTGTAGTATTATTTTTTGAAGAAATTTCAATTGTTCTGCCTCCAAGAGGAAAAATCAGAAACGGATGCAGCGGTGTTCCAAAGAGTTGCTGTTTTGTCAAAAAATGGAAGATTACAAAAATCTAGTTTGATAACGGGTGATAGATGAGCCCTTTTTACTATAAGGAATGTCTGATAAATTGCTGGAGCTGGCCATTAGAAAGACCACAGTTGGGACGAGATTTTTAATGACCAAACTTTTGTTCCAGAAATGGCAGTGTGTGGAAGATGCCAGTGGAAAACTCAAGCTGCACAAGTGCAAGGGAATGGCAAACTTGGCAGCTGCAAGCAATGGCAAAGGCCCCTCCAATATTTTGCCCAAGTATTACAATAGGAATAGCGAAGACTGCAATTGTGAAGAGAATGAATACAAGCTGAGCCCCCTCAGACAGAGAAAGAAGCTCTTCTCCAAGAAAAGTAAGCAAACCCACTGCATCTTCTCTCTCTGCCTTAGAAAGCTGTTGTTTGTTAACTCACATAGTTGTCTTGACTGTCATAGGCATTTAATTGTGTTAGCATATTTCCTGTGTATCTCAACTATGAAACAGCATGTCTCATATTGGACAATCAGATTTGAGAATATCTCTCTGTAGGAAGAAAAGTTCTGGGAAAAGCAGTGTCCATGCTGAAAAGGCAAATTGCACACAGTTACATAGGCCTTGGAACATGAACAGTGTTCTACAGCAAATACTTCACTTTTCAGTAGTTCCTGCAATGCTTGGAGCTGTTACTTCAGTAATTTATTTTTTAATAAGGATGTGTGTACTTCGTTAGAGAAGCTGCTTGCTTCTAACGTCCTTTTCTTCTGCTCCATCAGCAGAGACAAGGTTGACTTTTAATCCGAGATAACAGCCAAAGAGGATGACTGTTTCTGATTTCCTTGGCACAGATTAGTGCTTTTTCAGAAAGCCCATTTTAAAAAATTACTCTGTTAAACCTTAGTCAGACTAATATCTATATTTGAAGTATATAGTATAATTATAGATTAGAGGTAGATGGCAACACAGAATTATTAGTTACTTGTAATGTTTCTTTCATCTCACTCCACAAATACAGAGCCTTAATTATTTAGCAGATTAGTCTTTATAATGGCACAAACTTGAAACAAAGACTTTAAATTTATTTTCTCCCATTATATTTGTCTTCCAAGCCGATTAGTAGTCACTAAGCAAATTCTTAGTTGAAAAAAAATTACCGGTTCCATCAACTATGCTTGATGTTTAAATATGTGATACAGCCAATAATCTGTAAAGAACACTAGAATTTGTACTTATTTAACTACTGTTTTTTAAGTCACAGAAGGAAGTTAAGTCATGGGGAATCAACAGCAGTAGAGGGAAGTCACTTAATGAGGACAGGAAAACAATTTAAGCGAGGGCAACATAATGCTATCCGATAATACTTAATACTTACTTAAGTACTTCTCGTTGCTTTCTAAAGATTGACTAATTTTCACAACATCCAAAGGAGGTGGTTATGTGTATACTTACCTTTAGTTTATGTATGTAGGAAGTTGAGGTAAAAAAAGTGAAACCTGCTCCCTCTCACAGAGGGATCAGAATGGTGCTTTTTCCCTGTGTTCTGCTCAGAAGAGACAGCATTTACACTTCAGTTCATTAGCCTCACTGAACCTTAAGGCATAAACTTAACAGCAACATAAAACAGGATCTTGAGAATCACATTGGCATTGCTAGTGTTTAAAGTAAAGTATTTGCCTCCACAGATGCTTTGTTTTTCCCTCTTCCCATGTCCAGGGTGTGCTATACAGGGAAGTGGTTAGCTTGGACGTATTGACAGAGACCTTTTCATTTGGTGTTGGCTATTCGTCTACATGCACTTACCTAATAAACCACACACCAATTGCAAGTGAGCCCAAAGCAGTTCAAGTCAAGGTAACATACCAAGGTTTTTCTGAACAGCTTACATGGAAAGCTGTCTCACTGCCCTGTGGTTAGTTAAGAGAGTGACCTGGATACTCATGATGTGTATTTGGGTTTTTATGACCTGTTCCATGAGACTTGGGATAAAGTGTAGTCTGTGCTGGGTTGTATAATTGTTAGGGCACCTTTGGGGTCTGCCACTCAGAATTTTATGACTGTATGAGATTACATTGCAGCCCTGCTTGAATGCCAGTAAATGTTACTCATTAGTTTGAACCGCTGCCAAACAGAAACCAGAAGTTTCCAAATGGACTGAGGGTCACGTCCACATTAACGCAGTAGTTCCAAGCAGTAGTGGAGTTTTGAAGGAAATGACCCGGTCACTCCTTTCTGTTGTGCACAACAGAGATAGATTTGCAAAAGGTCATTTTGTTGGATTCCAATCTACAGTCATTTGCAGAAAAGCAGAATGGATGTTCTGCATCTAGGGTGCATCAAGCATGTTGTAAATCCTAATAGGGTAAAAGGATTGGTCTTTCAGAAAGATTGAAACCAGTTACATATAGTAAGAACAGATGGTCTGAGAAACCAGACTAAATTGCTGGTACAGGGGCTGGAGCACCAGATGTTTTGATAAAATAATTGCTTATAGTGCAGGCATGGTCTAGAATGCATTTTCAGGTGCACCACTGTGTTTAGCATGTGTTTGCTAAATTGAGTAAGGACTGTTTCAGAAAAGGGCCGTGTCATATAGTGCCATTTGGACAATGTAAAAATACATAACTTGACTGCAAAGCACTTAAGTGCCAGAAACCCATAAACATTAATATTTGATGTGTCTGGAATGTTTGCATTTTTGTCCTATTTCTTTAGTATGCTCTTACTTTTATAAGAAAGATCAAACAGTGCTTTGCAGTAGGTAGAAAGTTTAAAGTAAATAATGAGCTGTCAAAATATTTGGCTGTATTGTGGCCTATTATGTTTTTCTTGCTATGGATTTGATCTCTTCTTCCTGTGATGAACGAGCATAAGTGATTAAAGTAATTCTTAAGCTGCATGTAGGAAATTGATGATAGGCCACACTGAACAGCAAAGAAACAGAAGTGTGTACAGAGAGGCTAGTGCATTTTTATTCAAAATTCCGTGACATTCATCTTACTTTTGAGGTGGTCTCAATGCTGGATCAAAATGACATTTTTAATAACGTTCTTTGTTACTAAGAAAACAGAAGTCCATTACTTTACAGATAATGTATTTGAAGTATGATTTTTAATGGCAGTTGTGAGAATGGGATACAAGAAAGTACCTATAAACTTTATCCATCTTTCTAGACAGTAGAGAATTTTTTAAATGTCTTTAAAGTGCCCAATTTTACTTTGTGTTAGCTAAAAAAAAAAAAAAAAAAGCTCTTTTGTCTACCAAGTGCCAAATACACAGACATTAGTGGAAAACTGTGTTCGTTTCAGGTTCCAGTGAAGACAAACTGACAAAATACTGGTCAAATGGTGCAACACCAGCTGGATGATGGGGCTCTCAAAGCAGTTGGCTTTCTTGGCTTAAATTCTTCTGGACTCCATTTTGCGACTCAGTTTTGAGGTTGCAACTTCTTAGCAATACTGTAAGACAGCTGGTTTCTGTAGCGGTTGAGGAAGAGAGGCATCAGATTCAGAGAGCTTACCAAAGACACGCTTTAGTAACCCAAAGAAGGGAGCATAGATGTTTTTGGCCAAATACTTAACAGCCCTGGATTGACTGTTTGTGGGCCGTGTACAGAGGTAAATAGATTGGAGGGTAAAACCTGGGGGAGAATTGACTAATAAGTAATTAAACATTAGTATTTATGCCTGCAGTGCACTTAGCAGATGGGAGCGCATAGTGCAAATGAATATTGATCTTATTAAATATTTTAACCACTTGAGAGTTTGATACTAATCACAGCACTGACTCAGCACTGTGGGTAGCACGTTAGGATAAAGCAATACAAGCAGTCCTTTATGAGCTGCTTCACCCCACACCAATTAGTTAGTGCTAAGGCTGTGTTAGTTTAGCTGCAAAGAGAGGAGTAGCCTGGCTCCTAGCTGTTAGGGCCATGTAGTCGATGGTTCCCTGGGGCTATCTACTGAGGTCCAGTATGCTGGATTGGTGTATTAGGCTTGGGAGGAAGATTAATTGTTAGCTGACTGAGCTGAACAAGATAAAACGAAGGAATGATTAAAGAAAATGGAAGTTTATACTTTGAATCTCATTGGTAGGGTGTAGTTTTTTAGAACTTCCTCCTACCTTGGAAAAGATGGGAGTTTCCTTCTCATTTATTCAAACATTTCCTGAATGGGTGCCTGAAATATGGCTGGTCTTTTGTGGCTTTTTTTATCCCTTCAGCAGAGACTTACCTGGCTTAGTATCAGCAGTAAACTTTGAACCACACATGGAAAATGTGCAAAGCCAGACAATCCAGTTGGTATTCTGCTTTCTCTGTGTGGCACTGACAAAAATATCGTGCTTGGCCCAGTTTCAGGTGGAAGATGATGTTTATTCTGCTTCCCACGGTCTGCAAAATGGCTTTTGAGACTGTGCAGTCTATCTGAAATAAATGTAAGGCTTATTGAAAAAGTCATTCTGCATTAATGCCAGAGCATGACAGTTCAGGTACTTTTTTGTCAATTTTGGTTGTTCGACTTCCGATTCCATATTTTCTTTTCCCTCTGCATATTTCGCTGGGGAGACTTTCTCATTGAGGAAGCTGTCCTTTCTGTGGAGCTTGGGATTGCAAGAAGGGTCAGTCTCCTCATTTGGCACATGGGTTGAATTTTCCCCCTAACACATTGCAGAGAGAAGTCCCATCTCCTGAGGTGTGCCGTGTGTTTCAGTCTCTTTAAATGAGAAGGGACCAAAGGATCCAATGGACTCAGTTGTTTCTAGTGATGTCTGTGGTGACTCCAAGCCTCATATACAAAGTGAAGCCTCAGGCACCCCTAGAGCAGGAAGCACAAGAGAGTCTGTGGTACCTAGGTTGTACTTTTTTCTCAAGGAATGAGATGATTGTGCCTCATGAGTGACTCTCAGCAGTCGCTGGTGGTGAGCAGGAAGTACGGTCAGAGATGGACCCCATCATGCAGTGGGGGAGTTTAAATATAGATATAGATTTCATAACTAGGTTCTCTTTGTGCCATTCCAGAGTAAACAGGAGTTTTGGGGATTTGGGCTGGAACAGAGAACTCTGGAAAATAGTAATAGGGAAAAGATCAATGAGAGTCTTGTATTGCACAATGGCAATTCATAACAAATATTTCATCTTGCTTTTGAGCTGCAAATGCAGAAGCAAAGTTTGAGGGGGTACATAGCACTGGAGGGTGATGTTTCACAGAGAAACTAACTGTCTGGGCTGCACGTCAGGAAAAGCATTGCAAAGAAAAGAATTGTATGTGGATAAAGTAAAGATTCAGGTATTAGTCCCTTCCAAAAAATCAAGGATCTAGCCTTGAAGAACGAACATAGAACTGGGAAAAGGCTCAGGCTGAGCACTGGGAATACTGGGACAACTTCCAGAAAGTGTTGCAGGAATCCTAGCAGGGAAGGATTGTATGGTGAACAACAGAAAAGCACAGAGAACTGGTCCCTGAGGATGACTGGCTGTCATGACTGTCACAGTTAGTGCTTAAGGTGTGACTGCCATCTGGTGATCGTGGGGGAAGAGCAAGCATTCATTTGAACGAGCTATTTGTTCTCACTGGTGCTGGACTAGAGCATTTTCTTTCCTGTTTGCCATTCTTTAGTGTTTGCCTTGTACCTGCTGTCTCATGCCCTGAGGTATCCATCCACCCACCCATCCATGCCAAAGTCAAGGAGCAGCAGCTCAGGACAACTGCAACAAACACTGTCATCCAGTTTATTCCAAACTGCACAGTATGGGCTGGGGTTTTTCCTTCCAAGAACCACAAAGAGGAGCACATTGTAACAGGCTGTTTCCGCCCCTCTTTCACTTTTTCCATGCAGAGTTCAAACCAAGCTATGTCCGGAATCGCTCTATCCGTTCTGTATCTGTTGAGCCAGATGGAGCTGCCTATAACCTGGCTTTAGAGGATGGATACCAGCCCATCTTACCAAGGAACATCACCAAGCAGCACAAGGTGCAGAGGGCTGTTTTCCACGAGGAGGAAGATAGAGACGTGGGGGAATATAGTGGCACTGGTAGCATTGCAGAGTACACAGCCCCTAATCAGATCAAAGTGACCAACAGGTAAGTGGACATGGTAGATTTTGAAAAGCTTTTGCTCCTTAAGTGACTCCTTTACATAAATGGGTGGGTTGAAGTGTGCTGAGCATGTCGTGTCCCTTTCAGATACCCAGTCTAGCTTCACTAAAATTCTTTTATCCATGTGTACAGTAGTCTTCAGTTTTGTTTTAGTTTTGTCAGCGCAGAGGGGCACGAAGCTCCTGAAGAGCTGCAGCAGTGCTTTTATGTCTTCTGCGCTGGGTGGAGACAGTAACCACTCATCAGCGCGTGTTTCCAGTGAGGACAAGCAAAACTGTTGGCAACAGCGGTGTTAAACCTGCACGAAACCAGGAGAGGCCTTACCCCTGGAAATCAGTGTACAGTGGGTAACCTGGCTGGACACCAGAGGCCCTGACCGGAGCATGAACTGGTTTTGTGTCACTGGTTGCTTTGTACAGAGTTTTCTGTAACCAGTGCTAGGAGAGGAAAATCTATGTTATGAATGAAGTTGGATGGACCAGGAGCATTGAGAAATGGAACATACTGAGGGAGAGAGATAGCAAGTGTCTGACCACTCTAACAGCTAAAAATAATTTCCTCAGTGGTGAATCTAGGGACTGATGATGTCTCTTCAGCTGTATTTTAATTCATTCAGTCACCATTTCCACTTGTGAATGATCAGAAAATCCACCAATCATTACTGATTACATGCATTAAATTGTTTAATGACTAGCTCATGTAAACATGCAGGAGCCAGATAGCTGCTGTTGATATGTGTGTTTTCCATTTGACCTCTCTTCACAGAGTATGGGGAAATGTAGGCATCAGAGAATTGTGCCCTCCTACCCTAGCTCTCATGAATGTTCAGAACCCATAAATCACTGTTTGTTTTTTCTTCTGGAACAAATGGAAGTGACTTTTGCTGCTTTACTGGGTGAATCCCAGATTTGTACAAGGAACTGTCAGGAAGGTTGTATATTATTCATGAGCCATCCCTACCAGAAAAGAAGGCCATGGGACAACATACATGCGGTGGTTTAAAGAAAATAAAGGAGTATTGCAAATATTTAGGTTTAATTTAAACAAGCATTCAGAAATCACTGCGTGGTATTCAACCCCTAATAAACTTCCCAGGTAAAATCTGTCAAGTGGTGATTTTTGCTTTCTCCTTTATTAAATAATTTTAAAAATTGTATTTCACTAGAAGTTAGTGAAGCATAAAGATTTTATATTGTCAAAAGATGTTTTGCTTTCAGAGTGAAGGAGTCCTTGAAAGATTTTATCACTTTTGCAGAAAACAGCAAATCTTCTTTGCTTCTGGTTTGTTGTTTTGAGTTTCTTCTCTTTTCTTTATGGTGTAGTAATACATCTTATAAGGAAGTATTTTATCTTTGGTTCCTACCCCTGCATCACTTAATTACGCATCGGGAAATTGCTTCTGAGTAATGCTTTCAATGCTTGCTAGTTAGTAATGATTAGTTATGCTGAAAGTCTAATGAATAAGCAAGAATTCTGTGTTTACACAGAATTAGCACCATTTACATATAGAAATGAAACAGTCAACAGGTTCTGCTTGATAGAAATATTCTCATTTAATTTTTCTACTTAAAAATTTCCACGGCCACTCAAACCCAGACTTCTTTCCTGGCTCAGATCACACTTGTATTTTCTTGAATGAACACTGTTTTATGAATTCTGCATGTCATTTCCACTCCATGGTCTTGTTTGTCCTGGAGCTCTGTTATTAGGAGCAGCTGTTTGCATTGCTCTGTGTGTGTGTGTGTGTGTGTGTGTGTGTGTGTGTGTGCGTGTGTATCCACTGTAATAAACACTGTTTGCTTTTCCATGCTAAGGTGCTCCATCCTGGAGAACGATACCGTTCAGTGTGACACAGATCTGTACAGGTCACTGCAAGCTTGGAAGGACCATAAACTTCATATTGACCATGAGGTCAGTGATGTTTTTAGCGTTGTTTTTTGTGGGCTGATAGGATCATGCTGACTGTCTGTGTGTCTGTCTGTCTGCCTGCCTCTGGTTTGTCTTTGTCCCTCCCTGGAACCTTTTGAACTTGCTGTCTGATTTCAGAATAGACATTTCAGAAAAAATTAAATTATTACAAGTTTGTGAAGATGCCGAGTGGAGGAGAGAACTGCATCTGAAGGCACAGCTGAGAAATGTCATATGCCTTACGAGACAAATAAGACTTAAAGTTGTCCCGATCATGGGAAAAAATAATCTGGGTCTTCTTAACATCTTCATAGCCCTGTTCCCAGTGGGGAACCTCTCAAAACACAGTCCTTCAGTATCAAATATATAAGCCCAAGGAAAAGTGAGCTTCATTAGTTTTGGTGCTTCTAGAATTAATTTCTTTCACTTGCTGTTGCTTTTCTTAACCTTGCACTTTGGAATTGATTTTTTTCATAGGACTGAAAAAATTGTACGTGTATATGGAGAACATGGAGGTCATTTGCCCTATGATATTTACCAGTAAAACTTTATCTGACACTTTTGTCACTAATATTCAATAATATAAGCTCAAACTTTTCATGTGTACTGTGTATGAAATACATACAGGGTCCAAGGACTCTGTATCCTACGGTAAGGATGGAACAAATGCCAAAGAGAAGCATAAAGGATGGACGTCCTGTAATCGCTTACCAAATTACATAAATTCACAGTAAAGTTCTATGTAAGAACTTCTTGCCCCCCTTTTATTTTAGAGATTGATATATAAGGCAGATATTTAAAAACTTACTACTCTGCTAAGATTAAGAAAGGGCAATTTCAGACCATCACCATGGTCTTGTAATTGTTTTTTCTTCAGAAAATGTAGCCAATCTGGAGTGTCAAAGGAAATGAGAACCCACTTCTCTCCAGTTGTGTTCCTGATTTAGGGTCACAGGGCTGGATTCTTTGTCCATTTTCCTTGAACATTCTGTCCTGTCTCTGCTTCAACAGTCATGAGCTGCTACTTCACCTATGGTCACTGATGGCTAATGGTAGTTCAGTAGAGACTGTTGTTCACTAGATTACTTTGATTTTTCTGCTACATAGAGGACCGAGGTAGAGGCCTGCAATATCCGAGTGGAAATGGGCCACGCTGCACGTAAGCCAGACGGAGCCAAAGCAGGAGCTTCATTTAGTGAAAAAAAGGCAGTTAAAATTAAACCCGGTGGGTGGCACAATTAGCTGCTGATTGCTATCGCATGTGTCCAGACACTGCCCAAGCCTGCTATGCAAAGCGACAGAACCTTACTGCTTTGCTTTTTCAGAAGCTCTGAGGAGGGGATTTCAGATCAGTCATGCCCCATCCCCTTCCCATCGTCAGAACACGCTGAAATTTAAGGACTCTGTTTTCCTTTGGGCAGCCTTTCTTGAAATGCACTGTAGAGCAAAAGAGGCAACATCACAGTCGATGCAGGAGTGTCTGTCTACCTGCAACTGTGTGTCCCCCCATTCCTGCAGCACCGCATTCTGCTTTCACAGTCAGGAATCAGAGCAGACAAACTGAACCAGTTTCCTCCTACTGTAGTTTCCTTCTGGAAAGCTAGGTAATTGGAAAACGCTTGTTAGTGGTGAGAGCTGTGGAAAGTATTGAAGAGGAAGCTCTTGGTGACAGTAGAATGAGTTTGAGAAGGTTAGAATAGGACTAAATCATGCTGGGCTTTTTCAACCTCTGTCTTTGTACCTTTTTTCTTTTTTTAGATTGAAACTTTGCAAAATAAAATAAAAAATCTGAGGGAGGTGAGAGGTCATCTAAAGAAGAAGCGACCTGAAGAGTGTGATTGTAACAAGCTAAGGTATTTTTTTGTGTACTTCGAAATAATTATTTGTAGTGTGCCAACTGTAACTGATTTATGTCCTCATGGGAGAGATCAGAATCTGGTTTGTTCAGTGGCTGCCTGCTTACTGTACTCCTGGGTACACATTTGGGGGAAGTTGGGCTACTGCACAAGTACAAGGCCCACTGTCTGCCAGGCAGGAATTTAACTGGGCAGTTGAGCTCTTGCTTTGCAAATAAGCACAATAGAAAATCCTCCAAAATCAAAAGCTAACCCAAACTGAATTTGCCCCTAAGAAAAGCTGTTCAGAAAGAGACCCAGGAGCACCTTCTCCTCCTCATGATGACAGAGCCAGCTCTGAGGATGCTGAGAGCCAGGTATCACTGAGACTACTGCAGCCACAGTGGCAGAATGGTATGAGTATCACCAAAAAAAGAGAAAGCTGTATCTGAATGGAGTCAAAACTGCTTTAGCTGTGGCTAAAGCACCTGTTACCAAGTAGACTGTGAGAGGGTGTGGGTAAAACTTCTCTCTCTCACTGGTGTCACAGAATGCCCTTTTGAACATAATGCTTAAAACCTCAGAGGTACAACATACTCTACAGCTATGATGCTTATAATTGTGGATGTGGCCCATGTGGATCCTGCAACATAGTTTCAGCAGCAGATCCAATAAAATACAGAAATGATCAATTTCTTGGGTTATGGGAGCCCATGTCAAAAACTGCTTAAGATGTATCATTCTAGATGGTAAATAGACAGAAAATTTATATTGGTTTATAATCCACCACTTTCAAAACTTATTAACTGAGTTTACATAAACTGAGTTTACTTAATATGTACTGTAAAGATGAAGTTATTTTTGGCAAATGTTTCATAGAAAATGTTAAAAAAGTTACTTTTCAGACTGATATAGGGCACACTTATATTCGTGCATAGCATTATTAAATGACTAATCCCACTGAATTCAAAGAAGTTAATCATCTGAGTTACATAAGCGTTTGCATTGCAATAGCTTTGATTGAGCACTTAGAATTAGTTGATGAAATGCCTAGCATCTGTGCAAGATTTAAAAAGTGACCAAAGAAGATAGTTTTTTAATAATCTTACTTTGTTAATTTCTTATACTGATTAAACTTAGGAAAGCTCCCAAAAGTATTTAGAATTTTAAAGATTTGTTCTGAAGCGGATTTTAATCTGGCAACTAATTGAATTCAGATGTACTGTTTAGAAAGCAAAATTTATTAAACTAAGTTTGTGTTTGCTGATTTGTGTAGGTAGTGACTCTATCAATAAGAAAATATTGCCATTGACTGAGGCTGTTCTTTTTTTTTAACTTTGGTAATTCCACTGAAAGGAATTTTCTGCAAAATTCTGTAAGAGTTTCTGGAGAAGCAAAGCAGTAGTAATGCAGTGACAATACGTATGTCTGCTTATACTCTGCATATCTCTGAATATATTAGATACTGCTCTTGTTGGGTCAGTTCAGTCCATCTTGTTAAAGTATTCCTGGAACTTCCCGCTAGTAATAATGGAGGACACCACCACACCTCCTCCCAGCCCTACAAATTACAGCTGGTATTGAATTCAGGAGTAAAATAACAGGAGGGTAGTATAAACTTGTCATTATTGGAACAAATTAGGGTATCTGAACAAATAGGGGAATATTCAGTTTCAGAAATGTAATTTAATTACTGTGTGCCTCATGTAGGGAAACAACCGTTAAAACTAAAATAATAGTAAATTGTAGCTGGACGTAGATATACATTGCAATACAGTGTTAGCACAGCAGGTGTCACTGTGGACAAAGGATCTGAGGAAACAGAGACAGCGAGGCTTGGAAGTGCCTGATCCAGTCGAGTGAGGTTGCCTTTATTTATCGCGTACACTAGTCAACTGAAGGCAGAAGTGACACTAGATTAAATCTGCTTCAAATCCAGTCTGATAATGTGGTAAGAACAGGGGCAGTTGTCTTGCTGTTGTTCATCAGCAATGCTGTTTTTATTTTCTAGTTACCATTCAAAACACAAGAGCAAACTGAGACACAGAGGATCCAGTCTTCATCCTTTCAGGTAAGTGATGGCCTGTTCATTTAAGAGAGGATGTGCAAAATGTAATATTAATATTTGGTCTGTACACACCAGTTACACACTAGGCAATAGCAGTAGTATTCAATTTATGCTCTATTAAAAAGCATAAACACAAACACACCTGGACAAGAAACTAAGCACATAATCAAAATGCTTGTAAATTCTAAGATAAGGTCTCTGCTTTTGAAAAAAGCACACTGCAAACCTCAGGCTTACAAGTCCCTTTGGCGACTTTTTTTTTTCCAGTGCTATTGAATTGCAGAGTCATCTCCATTTGTATGAAACACCATTTAATTAAAAAATGTGGATTCTTTTCCTCTGAGTGGTTAATTTTATTAGCTACATCAGTATATTTTAGGTATGTTCAAGTCTAGCTGAGTTTGCATGACCCTAATTTTTCATGTGTGCAGAAAAGCCCTACAGGAGAAAGACAGGCTGTGGCTGCTGCGAGAGCAGAGACGGAAGAAGAAACTACGCAAATTGCTTAAGAGAATTAAAAATAATGACACATGCAGCATGCCTGGTCTGACCTGCTTCACCCACGATAACCAGCACTGGCAAACCGCTCCCCTGTGGACACGTAAGGCTACTGTAAACTAAGGAATAGGTGGGCAAATTTTGGCTAGATTGGGCTGGGATGTTGGGTTGCTAGTAGTTACTGGTTTTATTAGCTCTGTAACCAAAGCCATACAGTCTTCTCCATAGTAAATAATCTCTGTTTCAGTGTTGTCATTATTCTTGCATGGAAAGGCAAGGGGGTAAAACCAACTGCAAATAAGTTACAGATATTGAATACTGTACACTGATCTGCAAGGTATCTCACCATCTGGAATGTTTCACAACCAGAGAAAGGAACCAGACAAGATGTTACTGTAATTAGTCATGTCATGTGGGTTAGGTATGCACAGAACACGAAGCTGATGCTGGAAGGCACTTTCTGCTTTAGAGCTCAGGAGTGAGAATGAGAGTAGCTGTCTACGACTAATGTAATACCACAAACAGAAAGTAATTAGCAGTGCTAAAGACAGAAGCGTGTAGCTTATACCTTTGTAACTCTTCAATTCACAGTGGGCCCTTTCTGTGCCTGTACCAGTGCCAACAACAACACGTACTGGTGTTTGAGGACAATCAACGAGACCCACAACTTCCTGTTTTGTGAATTTGCTACTGGATTTTTGGAGTATTTTGATCTCAATACCGATCCATATCAGGTATTTGATCATAGACTTTGAGATCACAGCTCAAGAAATACATCATTGTTACTTATCAACAATAAACTGAAATCGAACAGTATTGCTGCTGGATGTAGTTAAGGCCTGTATCATGTAAAGTAGTATAATGTGGCTTGTTCCTGTATTCCAAAAGTCACCAAATTACAGAGCGATAGTTACTAACAAGAACCCCCTGTTTATTGTAGCTAATTAATGCAGTGAATACGCTTGACAGAGATGTTCTTAATCAACTGCATGTCCAGCTCATGGAACTCAGAAGTTGCAGAGGGTATAAGCAATGTAATCCAAGAACAAGGAACATGGATTTTGGTAGGTGTCTCTTCTATTGCACTCACAAACTCCCGAAAGAACCCCAAAGAACTCTTACCATTATGAAACTTGAATCAGTCAAAAGGATTTTACGATTTACTTATACTAGTAATGTCCTGCTGAGAGTGATAGCTGCATTCTCATATTTTTGTACATGTTCAGTTTGTGTTACATCATGTTTTTAAGATGAAGAATGACCCTTAGCATAGTGATAAATATTGCTGAGATGCAGGAGAAGACAAGGAACAATACTGGTAAAAGAGGGAGGGAATACCCTAATAGCCACTATGAAGCTCACAGGTCAGTTGAAGTTGGAAGGAACTTCTGGAGTTCTGCTCCAAACTTCTGCTCAGTGCGGGATCAGATGTGAGGGCACACTAGGTTACTCAGAGCATTAGGAAATTTTAAATTAAATTCTTGAGTGTTTATTTTTTAAATTGTGATTTACCTCGTACAGGCAATTGTTAGTAACATTGATAATTTTTCTTCATCTAGGACTTAAAGATGGAAGCTATGAGCAGTACAGGTACATTTATAAAACAAAGTTACATTATTATTCTTAAGTACTACCTTTATGTTGAAAGAGCAAGTGTGGGATTGGGAACCACATGAAAAGGCCTGGCCTGAAAGGGCATTTGAAAGACCTTTCCACCCCACTTGCTTTGACACATTGGAGCAATTTGTTTCAATGTTACACTATGTTCTGATCTTAGCAGTCAAAATTCTGGCTGAATTCTTCTTCTTCCCCATCTTTCAGATTGTGGTGCTGGTTGTTTTCTTGGTGATAGTTAACTTTTTTTCTCCTTTTTGCTGCTTGCAAATTAGGCAGTTTCAGCGTCGAAAATGGCCAGATGTGAAGAGACCATCATCTGCCAAGTCACTGTGAGTTGGGAGCAATTCACCAAAAGCATTAGATTTTACTTAGCTTTTCCCTTCTCTTTTTGCATGCATCACCTTTTTTTAACATCATCATCTATTGTCATGGAATGCTTAGGAGGAAAGTCCTCCAAATTATGCAAGAAATATACTGCCATAATTACTGACAATAACTGCTGCACAGAACCTCTTGGTACATGTTTTTTGGGAATCTTGGAGCATTAAGGTCAAGGCAATTTCAAACAAGTAAAGGTAGATGCTCAGTTGAAGAAACCAATTATGGTCAATTGCCAGTAAAAATTAAAGACCAGTACATTGGTTTTGTCTAAATTTAAACTAGTAGCAGCTACCTAGTGGTTTTTCGCACAATCCAGAAAGAACAAAACTGACTGTAATTTCTAACGGGTAGTGAGGCAGCATCATGTATTTTCTTGCTCTACAGCCTTGTGCTGCGGGCAGAAAAAGGAATTTAAGACAGAAAGTAGACTGCAAGACAGAATTTTTGTATCTAAAACTGCTTCTTTCTTACTGAGCTGCCCTTTAAAACTTCATCACAGTGTGGCAGTTCTCAAATGCCAGAGCTCAAAGGTGAGGTACAAATTTAAGTATATTAAAAAGTTACCTTTCCTTGTTACTGTCTCTGAATCTCACCTTAAAAAGGCAGCAGACTTCAATTCATTAAAAATCACGAAGTCCTCTCAAACTGTGCAGTGGAAAACACAAGTACCAGTCCCTTCCTAGGCAGTCTGGTCTTGTTGCCCAAGAGGAGTTGCTCATATAATGCAGTGGTTTTATTTCTAATTGAAGAGAGCTAAGACTGGCTTTATAACCAAAAAGGTTGAATTGACAAGCTTTGTACAGGTTGAAGTTTCGAACACCGTTGGATTATTTCTGTCCTACACCTGCTATGCTTTTATTAGTGATTCACAGTGTTTCCATTGTTTTTTACTGCATGGAACCATTAAAAATACCTTTCTTACTACTTTCTACTAGAATGTTATACACTAAACTGCATTTGTTTTATTTTAAAGGGGACAACTGTGGGAAGGCTGGGAGGGCTAATCTCCCCTAGCTGCTGCACCTCCATGAGGATACAAACTAGCCAGGACTTGAATCCATGTACAGACTAAATGAACTATAACATTCACCTGAAGGACTGGACAAACTTTGAGGCTGAAATAGATAGAATGTTTGCACTGGTGAGTGAGTTGAATAGAAGCAGTGAAATTATGGGGAATGCTGTCAGAAATACAGGTCTCTGAAATCCACTGTTATACCTGCTTTTTTGCTTTGGATTATACCTCACCTGCTTCACAAGGCATTTTACTTCAAGAAGACACAACTAATGCTGATTCAGGAATTGACAGAGGAGGAAACCCAGCCACATCCCAAAGAGGACTGCCACTGCAGCGGCAATGTTTACACAGACAGTTGAAGGGACCTTAAAACAATTTCCAGTTCACCCGTGTCTTTAGTTGTCATGAACTTCAAAGCCAAGTACAACCTTAAAGCAAGATTTAGAAAATAAGGATGCTTTTGCTTATCACTGGGGTAAAAGTAATGGCTGAACAGAACTTTGAAAAGATTCAGGAACTGAAGTCAACACCAGGTGTTCTCAACACCATGGAATTTCTTCAATTTCCTCTGAGGACACATTTTAGTTCCACATCTACTTGTTCATCGTATTGACACCTCTGTGAAGATTAGAGAAAATCTTGACTAACAGGATGCCAGATTTTTGGAGTGGTTGTATACATATAGATCAGTGTACTGTTTGAAAATAAATTCTTCAGGTTGTGAAGAAATTTGTTGATAAAGAAATGTGTAATGCCCACACACCATTTCTCAAAATGATAAGTCAGAATTTTTAAAGGTACTGAAAAATTTCGGTAAATGTACATCTTAAATTTTAACAAAATAAGATTTGTATGAAGATTTTTTATGTGATAATATTATACTGTATGTTCAAAACCAAAACAGTTCCTTTGAGAAAGCAGTGTTTGCTTAGCAGCGTAACTTTTACATTTATTTTTTTAAAAGGCAGCTCTGAGAGTTCAATACTTGTAGTCAATAACCTAGTTATACTTTAGCGTGCAAAAAAGTAAATGTTCTGAATGACAGTTACTGTTCAAAGGGTTTCGCAGGGGAAAAAAAACTATAATTTTACTAAGGAAGCACAGTGTACAGAATTATTTGAGTAGTTTCATAAGAACATTATTACATACATTGTAATACAGGCACTAGTGGTGAGCTTTGTATTTATAATTTGTTTCGTGTTACTTTGCTATCTGTGTTTAAAAGCAAATGCCTGAGGGTGCTTGTGGGACAGACTCAACCAACTGTGGCCTTCACTCCTAACAAAGAGGTACTTTTTTCAAAGTGCAAACTTAACTTGCCCTTGTAGAAATGCAGTGTAAAAATACAGCACAGAAATGATTTTGAAACCCTTCTTGGTTTTGCAGTTAGGAAAATCAAGTGGAATTATATCCAGTCATATAGATCCCTGGTACCAAAATCCCATACTCAAAACATGTACTTGAATTTAGGAATGAGAAAAAAAAAACCTGCCCAAAAAGCAGAAGTGGAGTCTTTGTATATCCTAAGTAAGATTGGGCTTGAGTATTTTTTTCACATGTGATAAGTCAAATACACTACCCACTCCTTTCTTGCAGGCTTTTTTAAATTATGGAAGTAAAATCTGAATGTCTGTCCTAACCTAGCCTTGTATTTTCATTACAACTTGTTAAAAATTTCATGGATTATTAGAAAGAAATCTACTAGATGATGAGATCCTGGATCCATACAAGTAAGTAAAAAATTACTTAGAGGTTCCCCAAAACCGCCCCATTTTTGCTGCTTTCCAGAGAAAAGTTTTAGCTATCTGCCATTCCCAGTGCGCATGCAGAAAGAATATGAGGTTAGATTTTTTTTTCAAATTTGCACGGCCTTTCTTGTTTAGCCCATAGTCTTTGGCAAGGTGAGGCTGTTTAAAATCCTACAGGGCCAGTGTTTCTGCACCTGTTCCTCATCAGTCAGAAGGTTGAAAAGTTACCTTGTCCTTTTATAGAAAATACTGAGCTGTGGGACTTGTATGGGACACAAGAAACAGCTGGTATTTAATGGAAGGTGTGTTGTTGCCAAGTCTGGAGAAAGATACCACCTCTTCTCCTTTCAGCTCTTCTAGAGCTTGCTATTTAAGTTGAAAAAGATGTAAGTTCTAGTTGGTGTAAGTGCTAAATGTGTGTCTCATAAGTGAAAATCTCAGTTGTTACTCCCTCAGCTTTTACAGCCAGCTGGGATAAAATGCAAAAGGTAAATCATTCTTTATACAGAGTTTTCATCAGTGATAGCAGGGAATTTCTCTGACCTTTACAGGATAATCAGCCTTAACATATTAGCTCATACAGTGTCATCAAGTTCTGATTTTAAATAGAAACCTTTGTTTACGTTATTATTAACATCCAAACACAAAAACCAGAAGGGCAGTTCCCTTTTATAAATCAGAACCCATGGTTTTTTCTGTTTTGAAAATAAAGACACAGCTATTTCAAGCAATACTTAAAATGTAAACTAAACCTAGATGCAAGTCTCCCTACCATATCCCTTCTCCTGAGAATTTTTTAGAATATTGCTCTCAGAATTACATGGTTTCACACTTGCTGTATCATTCTGTCATCTGGTAGTCTGAGCATAAATTCTGTAATAAAAGGTGTGCCAACTGGTGCAACATTCAAATTTTGTCTTGTGACAGAAACATGGTCTGAATTTCTCACTTTGGAAGCAGTATTTTAGGCCAAGAACGAAAGTACACTAGATACAAGTTTAATAAATACATGGTTTCTGTGGTCAAAATAGTAACAGAGTCATAGCAAAACAACACTTTTTTATGCAGCAGTGACCAGAGGTTGCTGTATTAGCTAATTCATCTCTTACTGCTGAATACTGTTACATGGGTTTTATTTAAAAAACATTCAGAAAAATCTGAATGTTTATAGGATTTATAGGACCAAAGCAAAATTGATGGTGGTAACTAAATAGCAACAGATTTCAAAGTAGATGTACCATTTAGTGCTGCCACGAAAAGAGGCTGTCAATGCATTTCAAAAATCCCCCCCTGCCCCTTCATCAGGTTTAAACTAAAAATCTTTTAATTCATAAAAAAGAGTAGGTACTGGAAAGCTACAACATTCTGAACAGATGAGAAAAGGGTGAGCCTTTAATAATGTTGGTGAGGTAGGTACTAGTTATACATAGATTTATAAACAGAATTACTAATCTTAAAAAAAATTGTACTGCAAGATGTATATGGCAGTATAAGAGCTCACCTAATGAAAGCAACCGGTGTTTGTAGTGTCTATCAGTATAATGAACAACTAAAAAATATAAATATTGTTCTGCTCTGATTTGATATAAAAAGCAAGGGATTGTTGCCTTTCACCCTCAGTAAGTAGCATTTACTCAACTGGATATGTTCCAAGAAATGAAAAGATAAAAGTTCCTTCGGCTTTTAGAAGCTTTGCATTATAAGCAGACATTAATTGGACTGAAAATTTCAGATAAATGCTGTGATAATCTATATACTCAGTACTAGTGGAAGAGACAGGGTTGGGGTTGCATGAAGTAGATCAATTGACGCTACATTCCCTTTGAAACACAGCTGGCTAGGTGCTAAGGATGAATTTTTAAGAATATTTCTATTGAAACTTGTGTTAAAATGGAAGATCACAGAACATTCTGAACAATAAAACCTCTCTTGCTAACAGTTCCAAGAATAAGCAAAAAAAGAACACAGATCAGGGTTTTTTTGGTTTCTTTTACTCACTTGGGAGAAATCAGTTTTCCATTACACAATGCACAACAGAAACAGAAGCATCACACAAACATTTCTGGGTCATCCCTTATGAAGGCTTAGCAGTTTAATTCCTTGCAACTGCAAAAAGTACAAAGGGATCTTCATTTCAAGCACCCAAAATGGAGGGGGGAAAAAACCCCCCATGCTATCAGCAAATAGTATGTAACCAAACTTAAATACTGCTGTGAAAGAAATCTGCTTAGAAAATACATTCGTTACTATTAGAACAATCCAATGAGGTGTAGACATTTGGTTAAAGTGTGGCTTAATATCCTTGAAGATTTCTGGATGTTACATAACAACAAATATTTTGCAACAGACAAACATTTTTAAAGAACATTTAGAGTTCATTAAAACTGACCAAAAAGACACAATCCAGATTCATCAACTGAAAAGGCAACCTATTACAGACAGACATGTCTGTCCTGACAAGCTGTAAGATCTCACAATGCAGAACCTTTGTGTCAAATTTCCTTAGGTAAAAATAAATGTAGCAAAAGTGCTCACAGTGGAGAAAGTATTGAACAACCAGGGGGGTTTTTGTTTGTTTTTTTTTTTTTCTTTTTTTTTTTTTTAAATAAAAAGCTCTATGTTAAAGATGTAAAAATAAATGAAGCAAGCATTGAAGACCAAACAAGAGACATATGTGGGCCAAAGTCACCCAGCTTCAAAGTCCTTAAATTCAATAATAATAATAAAAAAAGTCTATTTGGACCTCAACTACACTCAGTTTTCAGAAGTCAATTTTGTTAAATATTCAGCTTCACAAACTCTGCAAAAATGAGTTAGTGACCTACAAAAGTCATGTATATAATACATTATTTTAAAGATCATATTTACAAAATCTATTCACAAAAAAGATTGCAAATTTCTGATTCTGACTGCAGTGTCTTGCCTTGAGTTTTCTGAAGATATTTTCAAAAAAGATGAAAGATTATTGCTCTAATTTCCATACACACAAAACATTACATTATGCAGTCCTTTCAAATAATTCTTAAGAGATTGTGTTTGAGAAGGAACTTGAGCACACTCTTACCTTCATATGAAGTCC
The DNA here is from genome assembly GCA_013398615.1 of Brachypodius melanocephalos. Lineage (NCBI taxonomy): Eukaryota > Metazoa > Chordata > Aves > Passeriformes > Pycnonotidae > Brachypodius > Brachypodius melanocephalos. The sequence goes on along the minus strand of VZSR01001238.1, from coordinate 49,827 downwards.
TTGTCAAAGATATTGCATTAATCCATTATATAGTCTTCTATAAAGTGCACTCAGCTGCACAGCAATATGTCAATATTAGTCACAATTGTGTTTAAATAATTTAAATTGTTTATCCTCTCTTTTTATGCCTTGGACTAGCATGTGCCAATTAATTTTGCACTGCTACTTCGCTTGGGAAATCCCTGACTCTTAGGGTAAAAGACTAAAAGCAGCATTTATATTCAGGAATTCATATAAAAGAGTCAAGGCTAAGAACTACATTCTCTGTCAGATATTGTTATTAGAGAAACCAGGAAATTTTTACCACTGTGACTTTTCTAGTCACTTTTGTCTGCCTGGGCTAAAGAGTTTTGGATAGCTACAGTAAACAGACTATGTATAGCAGGAGTCTACCCATCAAATCTATTAAAACGGCATTACCAAATTCACAGTTCCAGAGGAAGAGTGCCAGCCAAAACTATTAACAAACCTTTTTTTTGCACCCCACATCATACAGTAATACATAGGCTGCTTCTGCTAAAATGTATTTTTGTTGGGTAGGAGTTTGTTTGTTTTCCTCTGGATGAGGAAATTCATCACTGGTTTCTGTAAGCCCAGTATGACTTGCCATGAAGGATGTGTCACTTTCCTTTCTGACCCTAGTGCATTCAGCCATTCTTGTTTGAAGATGTGGTTCTAGATTTCTGTCAGCAGTATTTCTGTTAAAGAAAAGGTACTTTCATCAGAGAAGACATCTTTGCTGAAAGAAATGGTTCACATACTGCATTTGGAAGAAGGAACTACTGACAATCAATGCCTAGAAGCAGAAGAACAGCCTTTTAGTGCTCCACTTTGAAAATTATCTAGAAAATAAAATGCTGTCCTAGGATTTCCTAAACACACTCTTTGGTTATCTTTACGGCATGTAGATTTGGAAAATGTGACATTTCACCTTTACACTCTCCTCTTTATAAAAGGCATTTGTTGTATCAAAGTCCTCCAAAACTTTACTTACCCCTCAGAAGTCCTCATTATTCTGACTGCTTCCTCAGGTATGCTGGACAAAATTTTATGAGGTACTTTTTACTTGACTAGATACAGCTTACGTCAGTATTATGTTGCTCATCCTAGGTATTTGTGGAAAGATCGTAGCAAAAGTGTAAAAGTGTATTTTGTATTTCAGCTTTCTTTTCAGTGCCTGTTATTAGCACATTTTCACCTTACATGAGGGATCTAAATTTTCCGTAGTTTCTGGCTATGCGTATACAAGTTATTCTAAGGTATTGTAAGGGCAAGTATCATTATCAGTGTCTGCCAGAAGGATACTGCACTATCAGGATTATTAGCCTGACTTGTAAGAGCTAATACATATAATTTTCAAGATCTGCTGAAGATGCATCCCACAATGTCCATGGGTTTTTTTTTCCGGGAGTTTCTCCAGGTTCAGAAGTATTTCATCATCCTTTGTGCAGTTAAAGACTTGATCCTACCCATGATACTTCAAAGTCAACAGCTAATCCCAGCATACAGCTTGAGTTCATGGTGAATTTTCTTAAGTATCATCAAAAAGAAAGTATCTCTTAGGACATTAAATTAATAGGGCCACAGATGCAAATACAAACTGAGAGCAGGATTGTGCTGGAGGAATGGATATAAGCAGACTGTACTCAATGGAAAGAGAGTCAGCAAATCTTTTCATCAGTCTTGACGTACCAACTTACCTGGTCTGGACCCATAGGCAGTCCTGACATAGGCATGGTATTAATACTCATCTGTCCCATATGGCCACTGCTGCCATTCATGTGCATCATACTGTATGCTGCTGGGTTACCTTGAGGGCTGAACTGCTGCTGGGAAAAAGAACTGAAGTACAAAAGGACAAATAGAATTACTTTCCAAGAAGATGTATTGCCTTCCCTGCACCAGCTGTCAACACATGGAAGATAAAACTATTCTCACATTTACCTGTTTTCACCCAGTATCTGTTTAACATGGAAACTCCTCTCCCAAAAGGAATTTGAGTTTTTAGAAATACACAGTTGTATGCGTATGCCTAATGTAACCTTTTTGCAGGCTGCTATTACAGCTGTATCATCCACTGTAATACCATTTGATACGTATTTTCCCACTCCCTCCCCCAAGTTATTTTTTCTTCAAATATTAAGTTAATATTTAAAGACTGAATACTGCTTCTGGTTACAAAGATTGTAGAGGTCCAATATGAATCAATGGAGCTAAGCATAACATCATGAATCATTTCCTAAACCAGAGCAGGATGAAGGACAATACAGACACTAGAAAGGCAGTTGCTTTTTCCTCTTGTAAAACCTTTTCCTGCTACATGCTCTTTAACATAGTTTCTACTCCCAGCGAATTGAAAGACACTTTTTGAGAAATGGGTTTTAATGGCAAAGTTCACCTGTTTCTGGGCATGCCTCCTGAGGGCCAGACCTTCATCTCTGAGGACTGGTACATTGTTGCTGACTGAGGATGCTGCAGCATAGGGTTCTGGCAGGGTCCAATTCTTGATGATATCATTGGATTGGGAGGGCTTGATACTCTACTAAATGCAGGATCAGGTTGTTGGCTTATTCCTTAAAATAAAGAAGACAGACACAATATACTTCAGTTACCACTACCTAGTACTTCATCTGCTTGCAGTGATTGGAAGGGGAAAAGTCATCCTTTTTTCTAGCAGTATATTCCATTTTTCAGAATGATTGGTATTTAGGTCGTTTGGATTAATATAAAAAGGAAAATGAGACAAATGAGAACAAAAGCCAAACATGTTAGTACTAGTACCATAATTAGGTGGATAGGGGAATTGCTGTGAAGGAACTTGAGCCATTGGAGGGCCTGTCAAAGCACTATCCATGCTTCCTGAAGATGTCACATTTGGTGGTGGACTGAAGGCCTGAGGTTGCTGTTGCTGCTGCATCATCATTGCCATCCTCTGTTGTCTAAAATGGTGACTTATTAGTTCCCTGTTACGCTGAGCCACCATTTGAGCATTAAGAAAACCTTGCTGCTATTCCCCAAAGAGAAAAAAAAATCATATTAGAAGAGGTTTTTACAAATAAAATCATGTCAGAATCAATCAAACTCATCCCTAAGACTCAGCAAGTCAAGGAAGTCCCACAGTCAGTACAAAAATAATTAAAATATTAAGACGAAAGTTTTCCTTAAATTGTCATTAGTGCTAAACGATGATATTTTACATGGAAAAACTTGGTATACTGCATTGACATCATGATCTAATAAACAAATCCCCCTGCAATCTCAGGAATAAAGGAGGTAAACCCCTTCCTTTTTTTAAATTATGCATGGGAACAAAACCAAAGAGCAATGCTCTAAAGCCATGAAAGAAGGTTGAAATTCTAAACAGATGGCTACTGTAATAAGTACTTACCTGAGATCCCACCTGTGGCTGCATAATTGGTCTCATCACTGAGTTAGTACCACTGCCTGGATTTTCCATTTTTATTTCAAGCGTTTGACGGGTCTGATTCATAAACTTGGAAAAAGATATGTTACCACTATTAGCTTGAAAATAACAGTACCTGAACAAAGTAATGGCAACTCCTGCAGAAATATTTTCTTTACAGACCTCTTGAATCGATAAAATACAATGGCTAGTTTTTGCCTTGTCTAATGTACCTGAAGAACCAAACTATTTGTTTGAACAGGTCAAACACACAAAAAGAAAACCCTTTCAAACAGTGCAGCATTAACTGGCTTTGGTTATTTCCCTTGAAATTAGCACTCTTTAGGAATAAAGAGACTATCTATTTGTTTCAAACAATTAAGTGTCACAGAAAACTAAGAGAGAACACAGTATTTCCTAACATTTGCCATTCCATGTGTGGAGAGGAAAGGGTTGAAAAATGGAAGATTGGCAAGGAGAGAGAAAAAGAAGTTGAATTGTTTTCTCTCAAGGACCAACCATGCACCTGGGAAATGTTAGAAAATATTCTGGCTGAGAAAATTCACATATTTGTGTTTGCTCTGGGATGTTATCTGTCTACAGAAAAGAAATGGAGTTTTCTCACAAAAGACAGCAGGATGTTGTTAAAGACTTTTAAAAGCCTTTCCCACAGACTTGGGCCTCTTTGTAAAGGTGGGGGAAGGGAGATACGAGGGTTTGGAGATGTGGAGGTGAAGGACTGTGCATGCTCCAGGCCCTTTTCATATGGAATGCAGGGCTCAAGCCTGGGTGCTTTTTGCCCCTGCTCAAATGAGCTTAGCAGCGTATGTGTCTCTGTTTTTTGGTATCCAAGATGATGGAATAAACCTGCTCCTTGCACTTCAGCCGTGTGTTGTTCTTGCCTCGGTGTTACCTGCATGTATTCTGTTCACGCACCGTCACACAGCAGCAGTTCAGTTTTCCTAGTTTTATTTGTAGGCTGTATTTAATAATACCAAGCCTGCATTTTCACGTGGGGAATTCAATGCTGAAATCATGCCCCAATTTTTAAGCAATGTTTTCAACCTAGTGTTAAGATCTATGCAGCTGTATCTATTCTCTCATCTTTTATCCAAAGAAAATACCTAAAATAACATCAAATCACTAAAGGGAAAGCAAAGCCATATATTGATAAACCCAAAGGATTAGTTGGAAAACACAGTGAGGAAGAAGTAACACCTGATTTACAGAAAAAATACAGCTGTGATTTAATGCTATCTGTGAGGTTCTGAAAAAATACTAAACAGATAAAGAGATCATGCAGAGTTACATTCCACAACAGCACTGTTTTAACTAGCAGTCGTTCTGTGTGCTGCAGGAACCAATCCAATCTGTAGCTAGGGAGGCTGATGAAGGAGAAACACTTGCCCTAATAAATGCTTTTCTACTCGTACAGCCATCAGGCAAGTCCATGAGAAGCACTGTCAAAATAAAAGATCCACCCTCTCAATCATATGTTGTAATATCCAGTGTTATATATGTGAAGCAACACAATTCCACGTGCAAGTGATTCCACTCTGAAACATGAAGGAAGTGTAAATGTAGGAGCAAAAAATTACCTGCTGTCCCTGGAGCCTCTGCTGGAGCTGCATGCGTAGCTGCTTTGGTGTGCTGGTCCGAGGTCTCATCACGTTTGCTCGGGGATGCACACTTTGCAGAGGAAAGTTGCTCAGTTGGCTCATCTGATTCATCATCGAATCAAAAGATGGCTGTTGTCCCTGGATGTTACTAAAACCTCCTGGCATCGCTGCCCCTTGCCCTTGATAGGGTTGACCATATAACAAAGGCTTCTGGTCAATCATAACTGAAGATTCCTGACCTTGAAATGAATCTTGTTTGGGTTCCAAAGCTTGCCCCTTCAACAGATACAGAAGTGCCTTCACTAGTGGTATATACAGAATTCCTAAAGAAGCAATAAAGCTAACACAGCATAATACACCGGCCAGCAATTTCTTGGGTAGAACATAGCATTGACAGCTACTGTTAGTTCTGTCTCTGTACTAATGAAATAGCAAAAGTGACTAATAATAATAATAATAATTCTTTTTAAAGTCAATTTAGGTGCACACTGCATCAACAGGCAGACCAGTGTCACCATTCAAGCCCTTCTGCACTTTTTGATGCTATTCATACAAATGATAGTGTCATGTGGGTCTTAGCAACTTCCAAATTGCTCACAAAATTTCTTTTTCCTATTTGCTAGCCATGCAAATTAAACCTGGAACTGAAGGACAGGGAAGCATCCACATCACTGCCAGTCAAATAATTCACAACCTAAGCTCAGCTGACAGCAGGCTGACTACGGAAACCCAACACAATTCTTAGTTTATAAAATTATAATGAATTACATCCCAAACTCCACCTATATATACCAAGGCATTTTACAATAAACTTCTGTAAGAATATGCTACTTTATCTTTCTTGTCATGCACAAGAAATTTCATCCATGCTGAGTTTCTCCATTGGAGTTCACTAGTCAATGTAAAGGTTTCCAAAGGGAAATGTACGAAGATGAGGATGTGAGGAGACAAAGTAAATGAGGTGGCCCTCTTCACTTTCTTTTCAAGTAACAAAATAATACTGGTCTTGGAAAAATAAATGGCCAAAATATCTGTTTACTTACTTGGTTTACAAGATCAGGAATTCCTAATGCTCTGTCAATTTCTTCCAGACCTGTGACATCCGTATTACTCAGTAGTGTGTGCAGCTGATCCAGAAGTGCGCTTTCATCGTTCTGGCCTTCCACATTTGGTGCCGAACATAACAGATCATCCAAAGAGCTTCTAACTAGTTGTCTATTAAAAAAAAAAAAAAAAAAAAAAACCACACTAAAATCACAGAATCAATAAGGTTGGAAAAGGCCTCCAAGATCATGCAAACCAACCTTTGAGTGAATATTCCCTTGTCAATCACACTTATAGCAAGCACTAAGTGCAACATCCAATTGTTTCTTGAACACATGGAATGTGTCTCCACTATCTCCCTGCACAGCCCATTCCAATGCTTGACCCTTCTTTCAGTGAAGAAATTCATTACAACCATTACAAGGAAAACTACAGTTTTTGTATAATATATTGACCTGGGTATGGTTACGTGTGATAGTCACCCAGACAACTGAAGACTTAACAACTTAAGTCCCAAAGTTATGTCCTAAAATATCCAGTCACCTTCCGTGCACACCTGAACACACATAAATTCTCTTTTCTCCTGGTTTCTGCCATGTGGCCCAGAGATACGATTTCAGAGTCTCCCATCTCTTTTTTCTGTGCCTCCCAACTCAAGGATCGATAGACTTTGTTAACAATGCCTTTTGTGGAGCTGGGTTAAAAAATATCCAGTGTCAGATCACCAGCAGAAATGGAAACATTTCTGAAACATTCCAGAAATGGAATTCAGGCTCCAATCTGTTATCCCCACTTTGTATGCTGCACAATCTTACTGCCAGGTCTTAAATTCTTCTGACAGACAGCAAACAGTTGTACTTAGAATTACCTTAAAACCTTCCCCAATTCTACCTGTTTTGTGAACCCCGTGACGCTTGCTCCACGGACATCATATTGTCAGGCCACAATCCAGGTTGGTTAGATGGTCCAGACTGTCCATACAGATTCCCCCCCATGTCAATGTTTATCTCATTTGGTCCTGCAAGGTAAAACATCTGTGTATTTTTTAAAAACCAAAGGTCTCATCTTGCTCTCCTAGTGCTCACATTAGGATGATCACACAAATTGTCAAGCAATGTAGCTTTGTGAGCTTTCCATTACCATTTTTTACAGTGTATACACACATAAATTCACAGTCAAGATAATTTCATATATATAACACACACATTTAAATACGGCAGACAGTGATCTAAACTTGCTACCCCTGTTAGAGCAGAATTGCAATTTCTAATCCTTTAGCCTCTAAATAGGCACATGGTAGACACAGCACTTTACATGAAAAAAAACCCCAACAAAACTTCTGGACAATGACATTTGGGTACCAGCAAATATACACTGTCATAGTGACATCAAAATCTGGCATTTTAAATTCCAATACAGAGTGGAAATCAAAAGAAACATAAAGTACGCAACATTTTGCTCTTTGGGAGTACTTTCTTCCCTCCACCTATCCAGGGACATCCAGCACTACATAGGGAGTTTGTCATCCCACTATTTCCCAGTATCTGTATGAATTACCTAGCACCAATGACTCCTAGGAAGCTAAGCTGGAAAATCCTCACTTAGTCAGGAGTGCACAAATTTCTTCTGTATTTAATCTTACATCCATTTGTTGCATTGAAATAATAAGTCTGTTTATGAGAACTGGTGACAGTCCTGGTAGCTTACCATGATAAGAAAGGAATACTGTCTGTTTAAGCTGGTTTGTAACATACTGGTATTGGCATAGTAGACTGGAGAATTTCAGCTCTAGACTAAACCTTTGTTAGGCATACAGAACAGAAAAAACCCACAGGCTTTAAGACTGTCCATACTTTAGACATACAGTTTATTTTCTCTCCTGCACACATGAATACTTTGAAGAAAACCAGTATTTGTAATGTGGCTTCATATGAAATTTGGCTACTCCGTATGAAAAGAGTTTTGAAAGACTTGAGAGAAAGACTTTAGAAGACATTGATTACCAAGCACTTAACAGAAGGAAAAAAAAAAAAAAGAAAAAAAGCACATCTCTATCAAATAGGATTAATTAAATTAACCACAATACTAGTATCTTCACATATGGAACCATAGATGCCATTTAGTTCCCAGAATTTAGCAGAGAAATACTAAAGAAATACACAGAAATTATACCCCACCCCAGTCTCGGGACTCAGAACAAATTATCTGTGTATGAGACACAGCACCAGAAGAAAATGAGAGCATCACCAAAAAGTCATAAAATGTCATAGGGAACAACAAGAATCTCTACCTCAAAAAGCCTTTCAATGAAAATCTAGCATTTTACTTAAAGCACAAAGATTCTCATGATGAATGCTTACCAAGAAACTAGTGAGACAGTGTTATGTAGGATAATAAGTTAAGAACTTACTCATGTGAATCGTTTGCTGTTGCAGCATTGGCCTAGTACCAGGCATGCTGTTAGAGCGAACAGGCAGCCCCGATGCAGAGCCACCCTCTGGGGGCCTTGGAAGGGTTGTACTGAATTCAGGTCCTGGTCTCAACACTGAAGCAGAACTTCCAGATTCCAATCTGTTCACTTTGGAGTTTGGCAAACCCCAGTCTCCTGACTGGTGCTGATTCATCGCCACATTTCTGTTGGGAGTGCTTGCTATAATGAAGGGCAGAAAACACAAAAATGTATTATCTGGAGTGCATTATGTATTTTGGTTTTAGAATTACTTTGCTATTTCACCAAGTGCACCTGCTAATGTCAGAGCAATTGACTGAAGTCCTTCAAAAGCATCTAGATCTCACCATCCCAAATTCTAAACTGAACAAAAACTGTATGAATCTAAATATACATAAAATTCATAACGACTGGCTGCCACTGTGAACTGTTCTTGCTTCTGTATAGCAAAAGCATATGTTAAACTAAAAACTCAAAATAGTAAAAAATAATTTAACGACTTAAAATACTAGTAATGCCACAGTTAACAGTTATGTTCTTATCATTTTAGCTAAAGTAATAATGCAGAAGTATTAATGACGGTAAAATAAAAATTCTTTAATGTTCAAGTTTCTTCAAACTGCAACTTGTACTTTAATCTTACAACTTTTTTCACATAAAAGCCATTTCCTTCATAATGACAGAGCTGTTTGTATACAACCAACAAACCCAGATTTGCTCCAAAATTTTCTTGGTTTTCAATCATTCCTGGACTTCCACCCATCGAGTTTTGCTTTTGTAACGTGGAGAACGCATTGACATTCCTCACTGAAGCACCTGAGCCAAGAGGGCTGTCTAAAGACAAGGCTCTGTTGAAAGGTGGGCGAGTGGTCTGCACAGACTGGGGGCTCCTCACACCTGTTGAAGAATTAAAAGATGCATGCAACTGTACATTTTAAATAAAATATGTTATTAATGGCTTAAATTAGTCTCATCTCTTTATGAGCTCATATACTTGATCTTAAGTATGCCAGGAACAGTTATGTTGCTTATGTTTTGACAACAAAAATTCACATTTTGAACCCATAGTTAGGACCTTTTGAAGAAAAAGTCAAAGGCAGTTCCCTTTGGCCCTACACAAAACGAGGTTCATTTTAATTTAAGTTCTGTAATGAACCTAGTATTACAGACTTCTTGATATCTGTAAGTGGACTGCCCAGACTTTGGTTAACTCCCATATGGAGGTAGAAACAAATAGTTCTATTTGGAACAGCTGGAATCCAGACATGGTGTGTTCCTGAGCACAGCGTCCTCCACGGACAATTAACCCACAAATCACTGTGCTTCACAGCCAACAGTGTCAGTGGCCTTACATGTTCTTGCACCTGGTTTCATATTTCTCATCCATGTTTCACCTCCTTCTGTTATGTCAGCAATCCAATGCCCTATATAATCAAGAGACGACCAGTGTCATGAAAGAAAGCAACAACTACCATGATGCTGGTCTATTAGCTAGGTTATCCTCCCCTCCTACTAAGGAATGGCATTCCTTTTGATGCCAAGGACGAGTAACGATTAGAATTTACTGGACACAAGGTGTTTTCACACAGAGTAAGAAAGAAATTAAAAGCTTGTCACCAGTCCCATATTATATCCCTAGTCATCAGTAAGGGATAAAAAAATCTCAATTTTAATTTACAACTCACAAAATGTCTTTCCTGACGACCTGTCTCTGAGAAATCTACATGAGACAAATCCAGAATAAACCATAAAACAAGGAACTGAATGTCCTTCATTGTGCATATAGCAGGTGAGTGCTGTCAAGACAGCTAATAGTGTATATAATAGCCTATGAAATCATAATTGGCCATTTTGCATTACATTTGTCCTTGAAGATGTAGGAGATGAAGAAAGTATTCTCTAAGGGCTTGAGGATGCATTATGTTTACATCAGGTAAGAAGAAAATCCAGACTTTAAAACCCAGGTGGTAGATTTAATTCCTTACCCAACAGGGCATTTCCTTGAAATAATGCTTGCTTTGTTCCAGGGTTATTTCCATTTGCAGACATAGCATTATTGTAAAACTCTGAATTAGTAAGATCACCTAGAATTGCATCCAAATTATCCAAGTCTCTGTTCATCTGAAAATGATGCAGTAAAATACCAAGGTTATTTACTCTCATACGGCTATACATCAGTTTTTACATAGCTCTTCACTCATCTTAAAATATATGACTGGGAGACAAATGTTTTAATTCACTGATACTATCTTGAGCTATCTTTTAACTTCCAAAGAACGTCAGATATCATTTAGATACATTTTTTTAGAGCATTTTGCTTGGGTAATTTTGAAAATTAGCAGAAAACGCACATAACTAAAATGAAAAGCACTTCTGAATATTAACATTTCAATCATCACAAGTTACAAAGATAAAAACACTAATGATAGTGAACAACATTGAGAACGTGTACCATTCAGTGACAAATAATGTATGTATCATACACAAAAAGCTACTACTGACATTACAAGACAGGAAAATTATGCACCGTTTTTTCCGTTCAGTTTCTAAACGGAACTTTCTTTTAAAATTTGTCTTCAAATCAGATATAGTTTCAATAGAAAAATAATTAATATACAATGGATTCATATATTCACAAAAGAAGCTTCTCTGAATACCTTAATTACATCTCAGGAGCAAGTACTGAAACTGCCCATTGTGTACTATCACAGAGTTGTTAGTGACTTTTCCATAAGTGGTATCCACGCTATGTTAAGGTGTTTCACTGATAGTCAGCCAGTAGCTAATATAAAAAATTGTGTTGCTTTTGTTTTGGTTTTTTTGTTTTTTTTTTTTTTTTCTTTTTTAAACCCAGTTATTACTGATTTGGGAAATTTAAGGTCTAAGGAATCGATATACCTTCAGTAAACTCTGCCATACTGACCAGTACTGTTTACTTTGAAGTTCCAAATTTCAGGACTCAAATACAAAAATACTATATACAGATGGTAATTTTTAAGAACATCTGTTCCTAACAAGTGCACTGCTAGTTTCAGAGTAGTTTGAGTAGTTTTTCCATGGTGCTAGTTTTCTGTATCATGACATTTCTTGGAATTCCTGCTCTAGAATTTATTTGTATTTATTTATACAAATTATATATACACTTAAACACTTTAGTATGCATTTATTTGAATGCTGATTTTTTTTTTTTTTTTTTTTCCGGAAGAACATATTCCTTCATTTAAGGAAAGAAAAAAAGCGCTAAAACCCATGAATGAACTAAAGCAGATCATGGCTATTTCAAGTCTTACATATTTTTGTGTGCTGTTTATATTTTCAAAACGAAATCACATTACCTTTCGCTCTTGTATTGCCAACTAATTACAAAAGAAGTTACTGCCCCATTTCCTACTAAGCCATAAAGCCAAACCTGTGCTAAGATCTAATTTTGAGAAATAATTTGCAAATATTACCATAACATAAAAACATTAGTCCAGGACTTCAGGACATCAGATTTGGTTATATACATGTTCTGTAGTTGTTTTCGTTTGTGCTTTTTCATTCACAATTAAACCTGAGTTTATTGTTTCATATCATTTGCACAGAACTTTTTTAGAAATATTTACACATGCACACTGTAGAGTGTTCTGTATTTGGTCATTCACTGTAATCATAAAATATTGGTTAGGTCTCTGCCATAATTTACATTTTACTGTACCTCCTCTGCTGGCTCCGTTTTTATTTTCATCTCTTTTTCTTGACTTGAAGTAGGAATTGTAGAACTTGTGCATTGTCCAATCTTATTATCCACACCTTCTACTTTAGGCTTCAACTCTTTGGAAAGCGGGTCCTTAATATCATCTTTATCTAGTAGATATCTTAGTAAAGCATTGTTTTCTTTCCTCTTTGGGCTCAGTTGATCATGTTTGACAGTGCCTTCTCCACAGGAGGCTGTGTTACGAGTATCATGATACGTGTCTTTACCAGTAGCTTCAGCTGTGATCTTGGCCACCTCTGCTGGAGAATTACCATTCTGCAACAGTTTGTGTAAAATCCTGTGCTTCTCTTGCAGGAGCGATCCGTGCATGTTTGAAGAGGAAGACACCCCTCCAGATGTTGATGAGGAAACTCCTGAAGGACTGGTAACGCTGGTAGAAGACTCTTTACAATTTGAGTCTAAAGGTGAGTGTGATGCTGTAGAATGTCCTCTTTCATCTGAGGAGCATGTGAGTAGCTGAAGGAGTTTTTTATGCCCTTTGCTCTCAGATGGTCCTCTCTGACTTTCAGATGCTTCCAGATTTCCCTCTTTACTATCTTTTTCACTTAAGAGATCCCTGCTGTTTGATTGGCAGATGGAACTTTCCACTTGGTTTTGTTCACAATACAAACCAGAAGGGCTTTTGGAGTCCTGGGTACTTGTTTTACTCTGCTGAGTTATGCTAATGTTTGGGGAATTATCCAATTTTGGACTCGATGAAGAAAGTGTCGATAAAAGGGAATTTCCAACACCCTCACTAATGGCTTGCAGAGCACTAAGAGAACTGCTAGAGAAAGTGCTGTTGCTAGTGTTGCTGGCAGATCCCACTGGCGAGTGCATACCTGTATCATGTGACAGAGATCAAACTTGTTAAAGCATTGCCTGTATCTAGTCTTCCTTTGGATTATGTATAACTGCCACATCGAGTTATTATTTTAAAATTCATTTTTACCACGAAGTCGGGTATACTACATTCAAGTAACACACACAGGGTGTTATAGAATGGTTAAAATGGATGAAAGATGCAATTCGGATAAAAGTGAGGAAAGATAGCTTGAAAAAAAATAGAAGAGCTCATAGCAAAGATAAAATACCTGTAGCTGGAGAATACTGGTGTGAACTCGTTTTTGGACTCCCTCGATTCCTAGGAGATACCATTAGATTCTGTTGGTTGGAAGTTGAGCCAGGACTACCATGTGGTGGGCTACTTATATTTAACCCAAAACTGTTACTCTGATAAGCAGAGGCCTGCATTCCGGGTCCAGAGTTCACTGGCCCCACATTTCCAGGGGCTCCATATCGAGTGCTGGTGAGCTGACCCACTGCATTGGGATCTCCCATCCCATAGCTCCTGTTCTGCATTGACATGGCTTGACCAGGTGACATGTTCGTAAGACCATTAGCAGAATTTGTGTTTCCAGTCACAGGTGTTCTGATGTTTTGCCCAAGAGAATTAGGATTTGGCCGATATCCATTTTGTTCTCTGTGAATTCAACACGATCCCCAGAAACCGAAAGAAAACAAATTAAAACCTTATTTGTAATCATGTGCTACAAACACATTGTTAAATAATTGCCCAAATATGTTTTCCAAAAAAAGAGCAGTGAGAATTCATGCTTCCACAAAAGCAGACCAAAGCTATGACATTCATTACAGACATGTTTGATCCTTTGAGGGCTTCAAGTTATAAGCACATACAGTATCACTGCCACAAAAAGCTTTCATCAATGGTCAGATTATTAATCAGATTTATCAATTTAAAAATCCTCTTTCTTTTACCCCCTTCCTGAGTAAATGCCTGACACCATTCTAACTGTGCACATTAACAGTGTGTAACCCTGAACAAGCTCAGTTACTAATTTTTCAGCATCTGAAGGCACTCTTAATGCCAGAAGGAGACAGATTCTCTCCAAAGTGACATTTCAATTATTCTTGCAAAGAACAAAAAACAGGTCAGAAGAAATACTACTTAAGGTACATTTCAGTTATGGATTATGCATCTGAGAGGGTTTTGTTGCCTTTTTAATTGGTCTGCAAAAGTGTATGACTGAGCATTTCTATTTTCAGTGTTTCGTCAGTGGTATCACAAAAGATTAATAAAAACAGAGCACAGGCTTTGTCCAGGTATTGAGAAACAAAATTCTCTTTCGACTGTGACTGTCTTCCTGCCACACAGTTAAAATGGGACTCTGTTAGGTTTACACATTTATTTGTATGTTATGCAGCTCTGCTTCCCAAATTATTCCCCATCTGAGTTTTAATCAGGTAAAATATTTTAGTATGCTATTTTTCTCAGGTTATCTCGAAGGTCAAATGTATTTTTAAAATCTGTGACACTTAAAATATAAACAGATACTAGTAATTTTACCTGTGAAGGAAGTGGGTAGAGACAAAGCCATGGCGATCATTAGTTACAGGATTTCGAAACAGTTTACTCTTCGTTTGTGCTGTCACTATTGTACCATCCGCTAAAGAAAAACGATACAATGGGGTTTCAGCATGACCTTGTGTATAAGCTGTAAAGAGAATATATAAATATAGTTAATATTTTAAATCCTAAGAAATATTAATATGAATTATAAGATATTTTTGACACACTATCCTTCATTTACTGCAGTTAAAAAAAAAAATCCATAAAACTTTAAAAATAAACAAACAAACAAGACACACCCAAGACAGATACAGAGAAAAATGAAATAATCCACAATTTCTCCTCTATCAATAGAGGGAAGATAAAACCAAACAAGATTATTTTGATGCTGCAATATTTTGTGCTTACCAGACACAACTGGCAAAGTTCTACATTTTTTAACAGACTTCCAAGGCCAGATTATAGATTCCATGGTTCCTGCTTGGGGAAGCATTTTTAAGTTTGCTTCCATCAAAAACTTGTGGAAACTACTGGTTTTAATTTGAGCTTCAAATCTCTTGTTAATTTATGATTAATTTGATCAGTTATATTTCATAACTTTCAATGGAATGGAAAATCTGTTTTCTGACAGTAGGAGTTTCTCTTTATCTAATATCCCCTCTGCTTGAATTACTTTTTAAATCCTTCAAAAAGACTAGAGTTTTGAATAATTAGAAAACATCATCTTTCTTACTGAAGACTGTGGCTGTACTTTACTTAACTATCAAGGTTATCAAATTAGCACTATTAGCATTAGCAAAATATGTGGCACTGGAACACTTGAAAGTATTTTGAGCCCTGTGTCTTGAGAATAAGAAAAAGGCATCAACACAACTGTTTTCACTTTCAGAGAGTGGTTCTTTAACAAAAATGAAAGAATGAATCAAAATAATGTCAAACTAACATTAACCAAAAATAACAAGCTTATGATAATTAAAGATTACATATTATCATAGAAGCATCACTTTCTCTGCCATTGCTGTATTCATCTGTGGAAAAACAAGCTTTTTTGAGGACCCCAGATCATATATCTGGTATTTTCCATGATAATTTCCAAAACAAACACATTGAAAAAACAAAACAACTTTCAGCAGAATTCCTCATTCTCAAAAGATCATCCTCCTTCAGCTTGTAAATCAATCACAGTAAATAAGAAAAACCATGAAAAAAAAAAAAAAGGAACACAGGCAGAATTTAGCCTTTTTCAGGAGAAGCAATACAACCCAAACATCGTAAACTGATTTTTACCTTCATGATAGTGGCGTTTATTTGACCATGACTGCCCATCATTGTGGCATAAGAATCTCTGAACACACCGACGAATTGTATCTTCAAAGCCAGGTCTCATGGAAGATCGTAATGAGTTTGTATCAATGTTGACAAGTTTGCCTTAACAGGAAAGAAAATACACAAGTTAAACTCTTTACTCCTATGACAAATCTTTTTGTATAAATATGGTACATTTCATAAGGCTCCAATATAACCCTTTTAATCACCAAATTCTGAGCATGCAGAAGTTACATTTATGAATTATCTGCCATATGAGAATATGATGCTGCTTGTTAAAGCATCACTATTCAAAGTGATTTATATAACTGAGTAAGAGGAAGTTAACCACCCACAGTTCATTATCAGAGCTTTAGAAAACAGTAACTCTAGTCTCTGGTTACAGGAACCCAAGAGATGCACACAGAGTAAAATTTTAAAAAATACTGACCAACTACACTGAATGAACATCATAAACACAAACTGGCATCTGAAAAAGTCCCATTTAGATTATACAACTCTTTCGATTTAAACAGCATAAACCACTTTAAACATTAGCTCACATATTGTATAAAAATACAAACATTCTAAAGCATTTGCATTTGCTTCAGTTATGACTTAAAATATTTCTTCCACATAAAGGGAAGAAGAATGACAACCATTGGAAATGCTAGTTAAAACACAAGTAATGCTTTTTGACAACCTACCAAACAGCAACATAGAGAAGAAAATGCCTCCCACAGGTTTTATTACATCTCACTACCAACAATGGCATATCATAAAAAGCAGTTGGGAATTTTCAGCATGAATTCTCTTAGTCCCTACAGATACACAACACATACTCCACTTATTTAAAACAAGAGCATATAGACAAAGGAGACTCCTTCATACCTTCCTCCTAGGTATACTTCCTACCTGAAAGATCATGTCTTGTAACAAAGCTCTCTGGATTTGCTGGAAACACCCTTTCTGCAGTTGCGATACGACGCGCCACACAAATCATGCAGGACTGCAAATCTGTATTTAAAAAAGAACGTTCCCTCTTTCATTGCCTCCTTTTTTATTGTATTGAAGAATCTAATAAAATAGCTGAAGCGTCTCTTCTTGTTACAATGGAAGTACAGACAGTAAGGATTAAAGTTGCTGCGTTCTTGAAAATGGTTTTCAAAACACCGAAGAGCTTTTCACAGAAATTTTTATGTACGACAATTCCACAAAAATTCCTACCTTCCCCCTCTTCCATCATAGCTCTTGGCTGTGATAGAGCGAAGCACTGCATAGTTTCATATCTTTGATGTATATCCTGGTAGCCACCTATATCTTCCAGGAGATCATGAGAGCTTTTCACCATCATCCGGCAATTGAATGTATGGCTCTTCTGTCTAGGTGTTTCACTAGTCCAAGCAACTCCATTAACTTAAAAGAGCAAAGTAAGAATTCATATAGATTTTCAGATACAATCAACTCATAATCGATTCTTCTTAATTTAGATACTTTGTTCCTAGATTACAGACATTAAAGACTACTTAAAGATGCCTTCTCAATATACCATCAATACACCTTGGTATAACACAGGAGTGCTCAGGATCAAGTAAAAATACATTCTTCCTTTTGCATGACACTTTCAGTCACTTGAAGGAGTGCTGAGAAGTCATTCACACATTTTAAAAACAAACAGTTCCTTCAGCTAGCCTCGTGTTATTAGGGAAGGTATTCCTTCAGTGTCGCTGTTTTAAAGGTATAGGTAAACCAACTGCAAAAGCTAAAGTAAAGTGTGAATTTCCAGCACATTTATTTCTGACAACATGCTATTGCAAAAACACAATAGTATTTATGAAGATGAAGATTATTTTTGTAGTAAAATATTCTTTATATAAGTAGTCTGTTTTGAAAGGCTATCCTTTACAAGGTATTTTTTTCTTCTCTGATTGCTTTCAAACAGTCTAGTAAGTGTAGTAAATCAACTTTTACTACCTGTAGATTTAGGTAAGTTTTTAAGAAAGTCCTTCCGGTCCTCTTCATGCAAGATACCATAGACACTTGTATTAACCAAATCTTCTTGTCTATACTGCAGATACTGCGTGACATTTTCCGATACAAATACTATGTTCCCATCTCGATTTACAACAAAGAGAAAGCCGTCCAATGCCTAAATATTAATATGACAACATATCATGTAAGACATACCAATTAATCCTGAACATAATTTTGTTTAAAAACTGTGCAGGTGATAAATCTCAATTTACAATATATTCACTTATTTTCAAGGATAGAGATGAAGTTTTAAATTCTTCTTTGAGAAAAAGTGTGTCTGGTAGGGAATTCTTTAAGTAATAATCATTAATATGTCCATGTGATATTCCATTCAGCTTTCACATTGATAATCAGCCTTCTTGTTTCATTATTGATTCATATGAACACTAGATCATGAATTTGTAACATTAATTCAATAGTTAGCAAATTGAAACAAGAAGTTCAGTAGAAACAAGTACTAAGGCACAAATATGAAGACATTCCACTATCAAGCAACGAGATAGGAGAATCTAGCCAAATACCTTATGTTCTTAATTGAAAGAGAAATTTAATAACTATGTTAAAAAATTAAGCTTCAAAAATGCTTTGATGAACTTGTAAGTATCAGATTGGTTTTTTAGGCATAACGAAATCCTATCTGCTATGTACCTTTATTTACTATTATTCTTGGGTTATTTTTACTTGATGGCAACATTCATTTAAAATGTTCCATAATTTAATAACACAAATGCAAACACACATAACAAACGTCTCCTTGCAAAAACTCCTCCATTTAATGTCTATCCCCTACAAGAAATAAAATATTGCTCGTACAAATAAGCACTGCTTCAGTAGTAATTTGGTAATGACTGCTGGAGTAAATAAAGCATAGGAATACTAGGAAAAGTCAAAGGTTATCCTATTTCCTTCTACAGAGAATTTCAGCAAAAATAAGAAAGAACGACAGATTTTATTCCTGAGCCTTTCAAACATACTTCTGAACAGTTCTGGCATACTAGTTTACTACTACAAGCTTGCATACTTTATTGTAATATTTTCACCTGCCTGAATTATTTGGTTCCACAGGGGTTTACTAGGGCCTAATTTGTACTTGCCTGTAATAAAAGAGGTCCCAATGAATCCTTGTCAATAACTCCTTGACCCGTGGATGATACATCAGCTTTCTGAACATCATCATCATTAGAAACTGCTTTTCCTGAAAGACAAAAGATAAATTTCTCTAAAGCAAATTTTCATGTCATGGCCACATTTTAACATTATAAGCCAGATCCTAGGAAGTCTGTGAAATAAAGGCAAAAGGAAGCACAAATGAGAGAGAAGCGCTCCTAAAGACTAGAAAAAATGTCATGGCCACATAATGCCAAACTCTTTGCTCACGTAAAATGATCTGGCAATTGAAGCTGACATGATAAACTTGCTTTGTGCACATTTCTTGTTGTTTTTCAGACACTGTCTAATAAATACCTGCAGAGTCTTTCAATAGCCATTAAACACACTCTGTGTATCTCTCTCTCTTGTGTTCTTATTTTGATCATCTCATTACCATCGGTCACAGTCTTCAGATGCCATCACCACTGTTCTACAGAAAGGCTTTGATTCACGTTAATGGTTGTGTGTCTGTACCTATATACGTATGCGTGTGTATGTGCGCGCATGCGTATAATAAAACAGCATTTTAAGAAGCAAAATATCCTAAGTTAATTGATTGCAGGAGAAGCTGGAATGGGAACCCATGCCATGCAGCAGAATTACAGGAAAAAAATCATGAACTTCACTTTGTGGTACTTGCTAAGCAGACCACAAGAGAAGTGCAACATCGCAACGCTATGATGAAACATTAGAATACACTAGATGATACTACAAAAAACCTTTAAAATAAAAGATGATTTTTAAAAATCATTTTAGCATGTCTTAATAAGATGTGGCAATTTACTACAACAGGTAAGACAGGTATACACCACACCATATTCCGTTTTTCTAACGCTTTACTGCCTGAACAACACACGTAAGCTTGGGAGGCTAGTCATAGGGAGGTGGAGATGGGCGTGGAGCGGTGTTTAAAAAAAGAAACTATATATACCCCTTGCTCTATATTTCAAACACAGGTTTTACATATATTTGTTGATTAAAAAAAGAGTATTGTATTACTTAGGTTTACCCTAGCTGACAGAAATTACCAAGATATGATGCATTGCTTCTTTCTCCTTTCTCAAGCTGGCTATATTCTGAGTACATTTAATCACACTAAGAAAGCAATTTTAAAAAATCCATAAAAATCACTATCTCTGGTTGGAGGCTTGCCCGTAAGAAAAGGATATGTTTCCTTGAAGTGAAAGGCAACAGCACGTATTCTTCATACCGGTGAGTATTTGGTATAGTGTTACATGCTATTGTGAAAACCACTACTCGATTTCCCAAGTAATTGCTGGTTCGAAAAAAGAATCACAATGAAATTAAACTAGTAATTTTGATTTAGCAGGGAACTGTACCTTGCTCTTTTATTTGTCGAATCTGTCTCACAGTTTCTTTCAAAATAGCACATTTATCTGGTTTGACATTGAAATTGTCAATGTCACTCAGATTAGCAGATATCAGCTCAGCCAGTTCTTCAACGTATTTGCTTTCCTGCTCACGTCGACGCTTCTCACTGTTGCAGACCAGACTAGGAATCAAAGACATCGTTTTGTATACTTACATACCATCCTATACAAAACCTGTGCTCACTCTGAACAATAATGTACTTCACTTAACAACCACCCATTCAACCTAGGCAGTAGTTATTCTCACAGCAAACATCAATCTGAAGGGCAAATGCATGTGTTTTGTTATACTGCTGTTTGGTTTGCATCTTTTTAAAGAATTTTAAGTAAAAATTTATATCAAGAGCATAGAAGAACGCTATCAATAAAAACAAATCCTTCTGGTTTTACTCTATTATTCTACTGTCAGATTTAACGAAAAGAGCAGCTGTTTTTGTTATAAAATCCTAGCACTCATACTAAAAGTATATTTAATCTTAGAAATTGCTTTACAGCAATTGCTTGAAATTTACTTGACAAATGAAACTGAATTTTAGCATTCTGTTAACTCCCTTCAGTTTCACTGTAAAGGAATGACTATAGAAGGTCATGCCTCATAAATTTCTAGGCATCAGGACCTTAATGCCATCTTAACATGGAAGGAAAGCAGAACCCCAGACAACCTAATGTTGCTGGATGAAGTGTCTCTGAAACTCCTTTTCCCGCCCAGGTTAATGCGCTGCCTACGGCCTACATCAACAGGGACAGATGTCATACACAGTATGGCAAGAATAGGAAAAGAAGGCCTCAGGGCAGGGGCAAGAATGGGCACATCAAGGTAACTAAAAGAGAATAATCATTCTTTGAGAAGAAACCAAGTGCAAGAGTTAGGAAAGTATGCATGGACCAACACTGGAGAAAGCAAATACATAAGGAGCTTGAAAGATAAAGAAAACTCATGAAGGGTGACAATCTGAAAAAGGACTCCTGAATGGACAGAGAGACACTGTAGAAAGGGAAAGAGAAAATGGAATGGAGGACACTCATAAAAAGACACTGGGACACAGTGGAAGCATTTAAGGGTCTCATACACAATCTGTTGAACGATGAAGGCAATCGGCATAGGGCACTGAGGATGTACGGACAAATATTAGTACACACAACGCCTGACAACGAATTTAATAAAAGTTAATACTCTATGGGAAGAAGAACATAAAGGATAAAAAAGAACACTTCACATGGTGGAGGGCAATGAAGCTTGTGGGGAACAGACAACCGAGTCCCACAGACAACAGTATCTGACAGAGCTGGGTGAGAGGCAGGAAGACAGCATAGACTGCCAACATTTAAGATGAACTCGAAAGAAATGGAAGTACAAAACAAACCAGCAAAAAGCTCGACCTCTTGCAATATTCTTTGCTAAACGTAACCGCCTGAAATAAGGCCTGTCAAATGAATTACCGGACACGAAATGATGCCTTTAAAATTTCTGTGAAGCAAGAGGTTTTTCTTCTTTTGCTTTGCAATCACAACTTTGAAAGGGATTCCTTATCTAATAGAAGGTATCCCTGCCCATGACAGGGGAACTGGAACTAGATTATCTTTAAGGTCCATTCCAACTCAATCCATTCTATGATACGTCCACTGTATCAAAATTTCCACAGGAGCCTGATTATAAAGCATAGGTCATCAACTCTGGCATATCTGCACCTAACAGTAGTTATCTATCTTCACAGCAGAAGCTGGCCTAGAGAGTTTTTCAACTCAACAAATTCCTTAGTTAGAACTTACTCTAAATTGCAATGCAAATTTGAAAAGCATTTTTAAAAACTCATTAAAAACCAGGGAAGTTCTATGTAAACCTACCTTGCACCCGGTGTATCGCAGGGCAATGGCTTGCGCTTCCTTGCCTCACTAGTCAAACTATTGAAGGAGTTTTCTCCTAATCCACTCATCTTGACCATGCATCAGCAACTCTTAAAAGCAATGAAATAATAATTGTGAATACAACGCTCAAAATACTAATTCAAAATACAGAGAACTTGTCCAGATAAGTAATTTATTTTTATCAGATTTACAAGTTAATTTTCTTAATGCAAATCCATAAACTTTTTTGCTACTAAAAAATAGTGTTTGCTTATCTTTCTTTAAAATCTACCCTGTATTTTACCAAAACACAGGTTATTAAAGCTTTCTATGAGTGTAAGTAAAACTAAAGGTTGAAAATGCATTCTATTTTTTTCACAGATATTTAAAATTTGCACCATTGAACTGGGACCACTGTATACTCCAATTCATCTTAAAAAAAAAAAAAAAAAGATTCTCAGTATTTAAACATATATTTAGATAACCTGAAAAGAAAGCAATAAATTATTGTTATACCTAAACACAGTTGCAAAAACAAATAATTTTCATCCTTAGGAGTATATCAGGGTGTTCACAAGAGTTTCATACCCATGTCTGCATAAAGCCAACAGATTACTATTACTGTCTTTACAGGTTACTATAGCTTTCACATCTCTTGCTAAACCTTCTAAAGTCAATAGTTTTCTAAAACTTTGAGGCCAAGGCAAGCAAAGACCTCAACCATCTTTCATTTCTATTGCTTCTGCAGCAAAGATCGGGCCATAGCCGAAGAAAATATCAGGTGATTTCATTGAAGTCTAGTTACATTAAACAAACCTGGTGGATTATATATATATATGACCTTCATGTCCCCTCACTCCCAAGGCCAAAAAGGAGCACAGACACAGATGAGAGAAGAACGCTGTGTCAGGTCCTGCTATGCTAGGCTCAACAACACGCTGAGGGAGGAAAAAAATTTAATGGATCTATGCTACGTATCTGGTTGGAGTATTTTAGAACACAACTAGAACTATAAAACGATCTAAAAACTTGGTTTTGGTCTTTTGTGCTACAGTGAGACAAAACAGATCTGGGCAGTTAGAAATTTAGCATTATCGTATCCTTTTTACAAAAATTTCCAAATGAAGTGTAAAATTAATTTACTGCATTCTTGTTCAGACTGCAGTTCTTTACCCTATACAGCAGTGTCAATAAATGGTGCTAAATAGTGAATGGAGCTAGACTTGTCAGTTAGAGAGAACCTTTTTGCATAACATAACCCAAGCAGTAAGAAATCTTACACAAAAAACATTCTTTGTCTCCACAAGCAAAAACCACCACTATGACACTTGTTAAAAGAAACTGGCCTAGGATGACCAAATTTCTAGGAGTCAGTGATCACCTATCACAAGGATAAGGAACTGACAGAACTAAATGAAGTTTATATGAAGGTATCAGAGACTGGCGTCCCCAGCTGGCCCAAGCAGCTCTGCAGAACAGAATATGAGCACCCCGTTGAACAAGAAGCTATGTTAAATGCAAGTCAGCAGTGTATCCTTGCACCAAAGATAACCAACCCCTCAGAAAGGGCACACAATCAACTATCTGTTTCCAGGAAAAGGAGAGGGGAGAGAGGGGAGAGAG
>VZSR01001238.1:0-25758 GCA_013398615.1 Brachypodius melanocephalos | reverse complement strand
GGTGGTGGAATCTGCTTTAGTTTTTTCCTAAAGTCTAAACTGAAAGCACAAAGACACACAAGAACAGATTTGCACGAAGCAGCATGGAGGTTTTTAATTCTACACGTGGAGAATTTAAAAGGACATTCTTCTTACAGGAGTATAAAATTTTGAAAGCTAGACAGGACAGAGGACTGGACTACTCTAACACGTGTAAAGAGCCCAGAAATAAAATGGCATCTTTTTAAAGTACAAATTCTCCTTGCAGCTAAAAAAATGTTACAACGCTTAACATAAAATTGTATCATATCCAGTCCTCGTGCCAATCAATATACATTACAAAAGGAAGGATAACGTTTTTAAAATGACAACAGAATTAAACCCAACAATCAAACATAATTTTCCATTTGAAATAAACAATTACAAAAGATGCCTAACTCTGAACTATGGGCAGGCACTGTACGGATAAGAACTTGGTCTTACATATAAATATTTGATAAAGAAACAGGATGAATAAGACAAACCCAACAGAGAGATGGAAGAGCAAGTCTGAACACCTTTATCCATTCATATATTCCTCCAGGGCAAAAAAACTCCCAAATATGTACATAGTGGCCTATTTTACGCAAAGCTCAAGAAAAATACACTGTTAGGCCACCAGATGACAGTACAGAACTGGACAACTGAAAGGATCGTATTTCCTTCAAATAGCTTCATTCAGCTGAATGAAAAAACTACTCGTGAACAAGTAAGCAGTTGGGGAAAAGAGATTATAAACAGCTTATGATCATGCAAAAAGCAGTTGATTATCTGAAGATGATACTCAGCATTACATATGATTACAGATCTCACAGCTGAGGCAGCATCTTCAGTCATGCTGTAGGTGACACATGTGCACAGTTCCAGGACTGCTGCTTCCCTCCCTGGAACTACATTTACAGGTGGAGTACAGACAAAGCTGAAGGCTTAAGAGCTAATGTGGAAAGAGAAAGGAAGAGCTTAAAATGTAACTCTCAAGGCTAGCTCGGGAAGGATGTTGACAAAGCAAGTATGTCCGAAGCCAAGAGAAAATTCTGTTTAAGGGAAGGACGCATTTGAAACACATACAGCAGCTGAAAATTTGAGCCAGGACAGACATTTCACTATAACATAATTTTGAAGGTTACATGGTTGTATTAAATGATTTAGAATAGAAATGTCATTTTTGGTTTAACATCTACTTGTAGTGAGAGAACTCACAATGGAATTAAATAGCAAACCAAAATTACTACATTTTGGGTCAGAAGCACAGATAAATACAGGAGCTTGGACAAGGAAGGAAAAATCATTAATTTCCATAGGTTGTTTGCCTACTCTTACACCCAAGTAGCTAGTGGTAGTTTATTCAGGCCTGAAGCTGCAGAGCCCCTGCACACGTATTTTCCTTTCCCTAAAGAACAGAATTACAAGCTGCACAGGTAGGTCATGCCTAGAACAACTCTGTAACTGTTTAGCTAAAGAAATTACAGAAGCTGCTTCCCAATACAGACAGATTTACAGTAAAAATCGAAGTAAACGGTCGAACTATTTTCCCAGCTACAGGAAGTATTTGCAAAAGAAGCTACTACTCAGTGAGTTAATAATGAAAGAAATTGCCAGTTTTAGAAGTATCAGGTGTTACATTTGTTCATTGAAGATGAACCTGTAATTTCTAATGGGCCAAGAAGTTTTTCCAAAAGGAAGGCTATTTTGGGGGTTTTGGGGAGTTTTCCTGAAGTTAAGTATTTCAAAAGACAGTTCTGAAACACAGGTTTTAATAGTTGAAACTTTTAGGCATTTTTACTACTAAAAGCAAAAAAAAAATTAACACAGCCATCTTTGTATACTTACTTTCCGAGCTAAGAGGCAAGAACATTATTTCTGACTTATGAACCACTAATGCTAGCTAGAAAGGCTTCTCTGCTGGTTATAGTACACGATATTACCTACATAAATAAAGCATTTTTTAAAGAAAATACTTAAGAGTGAAATTCTTTCTGTTATTTGCATGATTAAAATAAATCTAAAAGCTAGCTTAATGTGACTGAGTAGTTCAGTTACTACATAAAACTGGGAAAATACAAGAAATTCTATTGAATTTTAGATCAGTATAAATTACCCAAAACAAAGTCCTCAAAGCAAGGCACTGTTTAATGCCATTGATTGCAGCAATAATGAACCGCTATATCACGACGCTCCTAACCCCACCAGTGCAGTGGGAGCAAAAGCAGCAATATTTGGAGCAAAATTTCCAAACTTTCATGATTATTTGCAACATCTTTTCAGGTATAATCTTAAATTTTCCAACATTCTTTACAATTCAAGAAAACAAAAAATAACAAAGATCTTCTTGCTGAACAGTAACTGCGCTGAAAAAACACCAGTCCTTATTATTAAGGTGCTCATGCCTACATCCTTTGCAATGTACCATACACTTTTCATATGTCAGGCCTATTCACTTCTCAGTGAAAAGCATAAATGAGCTGTTAAAAAGGTACTGGATTTTGCACATGGCAGATAAAGTAAGTTCCAGTAATTACAAATGCTGCTTGCAACAGCATACGTACAAACATATGATCCCAACAAAACCACAGAATTTGAAGAAATCATGAATGTTTATGACTAGCAGTGTCCAACCTGCCAGGGTTTCAGTATTTTGACAGGGTAAAATCCATTATTTTGTATTTTTTGTATTATTTTGTATTTTGTATGTATTCTAAAATTCCAATGTGCCAACATTGTGCAACGAGGATGTGGGCAGGCCAGTTTAGAGACAAACCTACTGAAGCCAAGAATTAGCCACTTATTGCATCACATGATTAAATCATCGGACTGCAGGTAGTAATTTTTACCACCAACCGAAACCGACATAAAAGCAGAAAACACAGACACAATGGTACTGTTTTAAAACCAAACAAAAAAATCTGAGGTCCAACTACTACATGTCCACTCTTTTTCAGCATCATTTATGCCAGCATGACAGTGAGGAGCTGATCTAGGTGGAACTGCCAAGTCTTAATAAACCAGCAGAAGTTTGAAGCATACAGTAGTAGTCCTGATGAGCTTTGGAACATAT
Organism: Brachypodius melanocephalos; assembly: GCA_013398615.1. Classification (NCBI taxonomy): domain Eukaryota; kingdom Metazoa; phylum Chordata; class Aves; order Passeriformes; family Pycnonotidae; genus Brachypodius; species Brachypodius melanocephalos. The sequence continues at coordinate 22,685 of VZSR01001238.1, read as the reverse complement.
AGTAGTTTTCCAAATTGAGAGGCTGTGCTCTAGAATCTCCTCTAAATCACCTTTCGATCCTTTTGCTTAGAATAAAGTAGATAGAAAACTGCTTTCTAGATAGAGAAAAAATAGACGAAAACACCGCAGCATGAACTTCTCTTTAAATTTCTCATTCACCAAGTGGAAACCTTGGTGGGGGAGAAATTTCTAACAGGGCAGCTCCAAAGCAGCTAGCAAGACCCCATTGTGGAATATGGGGAGACGAAACCAACACCTCCATCTACTCTGAATAAACACGCAGAAGAAAACAGTATAGAAAGCCAACACATATGTTCAATTTGTGACTCCTCATTTAATGTTTTTTGGTTACAAAATGTCTTCACAGTATCCATGATATCCTTCTTTCCAGCCATATTCATTACAGGAAATGGTTACCCTAGTGATTTTTCATTATCAGCACTCAGCTCTCAATAATGGTCTTCAAAAACACTCTCCCCAGTGGAGTCCTTTGAACTTACAGGACTTACAAGACTGATGAAATTTGTGCTTCTGTAGCCTCAGTATCGGTGTTACTGTTTTTGCTAGTTTCCCGCCCTACTGCTGGCATGTGCAAGCAACGATTTTAGAGTTCATGGATTTTTACCACTAGAAGGCATGTACACACAAGATCATCACATGCAATTGTTCAAGCGAAGTCTTAGACACAATAAATTATGCTTCAGAAATAGAGTTCAGAAGTGATTCCTAATTTTTGACAGTTGTTACTCTCTCTCCTTTAGAAGAGCATTTATTCCATTTCACTGTGATAAGTCAACATGATGTGCAGCTTCACTGCAGCTCCACTGTGAAGGCAGGTGAACCGCCATGAAACAGACAATGAGAAGCAGACAGGATGTACAGAGGCACAGGGAGGACAGAACGAAGAATCGGAGTGGAGAAAAATAAACCGTGTAATAGCTGCTGCTTAGAAACACTAGCTGGAATAAACAGGGAAGCCACAAACGATCACTTTAAGTGCACGTTTCTTTCACAGTTGCAAGGAGAATTGCACACATGAGGGTGCAGAGGATCTGCTATTAATCATTTAATATTCATTGCTCCCTCAATGTTGCTGGCAGTGCTTCTGGAGACTTCCTTAATTCCCAGAAAAAGCTGCATCAAGGACAGCAGCACTACAAGAACAGCCCACACTGAACTGCCACGATTCTGTCCTACTGTATTAACGCTGCTCTGAAGTAAACACTTCCTAACCACTAAACTGCTTACAGAACGGAATGTCTAAAGAGTCCAAATCACAGCAGTTGTGGGTCTCTCCTCAGCCTGATCTCTAATTAGGAAAATGAACATTGCCATATAACCGATTAAACGATTTGCAAGAACAAGACAGGAGAGATGCGAAAACAACAGACTGAAGTAGCAAGGCATCAGGTTTCTTTGTTGAGGAAGAGTTTTGAATGTTATCTCTAGGTAAGGTGCTGAGTGACTCCTTGATTAAGTGGCACTTAACATCCAGTTAATTTAATGTTCCAGCAAGAACAGGCCCATACTTGTCCCTACGAGCTAGTGAGGGAGGAAATGGAAGCTGATGCAGTAATCAAGTCAGCGATTATTTTGCCAGTGAAGAGACACACATTTAAAGGGAAAGAAATGTGAAATAACAAAATGTTGTATTCATACTTCAGCAAAAATGTAATTCTGCTATAATTTGTCTGGTTTTGCAAAGCTACGCAGGGAAGGTGAATTTTCTCGGCCCCAGATATTTCAGGTTTGTGATAAAATCTACATAGTATGAAAATGACACACACGCTACTTAAGTCCAGAATTAGCTGGAGCCACACACGGGAAATTAAAATTCCTAACATTGGCTACTCGGGGCCCCGACACTTCACAATTTGGCAGTGAAGTTCAGCTGACACTACTCTCTCAGACTGAGGTGTTGGGGGTTTTCTTGTTTAAGGAAGATGCAGAATAGAAAAGTAGTTAGGTAAATATGTATTTAATTCACGGACTGAATGAACTTACTATGAACTAAATAGTAATACTGAGACTTTTTTCCCGTCGGATTGCAATAAGGAAAATTAGTTTTAAAGTAAGTTTAAGGAAAAGTAAGGAGAAGTAAGTTTAAAAAACAACACGTTTCCTAAGCAACTTAGTTCGCGGAAACCAGCCCACCGGGTGACTCATCCTCTCTTCCCCACTTTCTAATTAGCCCTGATCGTCAGCATCCATTTGCAGATTCCTTTTAGTTGTTGTTTTTTGGGTGGTTTTTTTTTTTTATTTTTTGGGGGGGGTTCCCTTCAACCATACGGAAATATGTTGAAAACTGGGGGGGGGGGGGGGGGGGGGGGGGGGGGAAAAAGAAAGAAAAAAAAAAAGAAAAAAAAAAAGATTCCTACTTGTTTAGCGATGGGACTTTTAGAAGATAGCTGGTAGTAGCCGTTAAGGCAAATTCCTGCTTCGACGTTAGCGCCACACAAGCTAACCACTCACTTGTTCTCGTCCTCCTCCTCCCTCGGGGAGGCTGCATGCAGTACAGCACCATTACAGCGAAAAAAATACAGGAAAAGGGTGAGGGGGGTGGGGGGAAAGAAGCCCTCTGCTCTTGGCAAGGGGAAGGCGTTCCACGAGAACTGCTACAGGGTCAAAAGTTTACCGTGGTTTCAATTTCACCTTTTTGCAACCAATGAGCGTGCGGCGGCTCCAGACAGAACCGCGGGCGACGGCAGCCCTTAACTCCTTGCGGCGCGGCCCGGCCCGGCCCGGCCCCGCCAGGGAGCGGACAGTAAGGGAGAAGGGCCTCTTCCTCCCTTTCCCCCTCCCCTCGAACGAGCAGCAAAACGCCGAGAACGCCCAGCAGCCTCCTCCGGAATCAGCACTGCTTGCAGCATGGAAATAAAAGGAAAGGGGAGTCGTCGGAAGCAGTATGACAGCGAGTCAGAAGTCGAGACCTGCAGAAGTAGGGCCCCTTTCCCCCGCTTCAGTGGAAAACCATGGCAGTAAACGAAGGGCTAGAAGTGATACTAGGCATTATCAAAGCATCACTTAACTCTGGAGGTGTTACAGCTGTGAGCTGCCTGTTTGTGCTGGCAAACAGGAACGACCTTGAGAGAGGGGAGGGAGAGGCACCAACAGAAAACTGTCAGAATAAGATTCTGAATGCAAGGTCCAGACCTGCAGTAATTTACTTTGCTTCACGTCAAACGAGGAATTCACGGTGCCGTGCCATAAGCCTGGGCAGCCCAAGAAGTACTGCTGCCCACTCTTCACAATACCCGTAATAATAGCCTGCTTTTAGATGCTGACTACAAAACAGGACATCATCTGCTCCATGAAGGATGGACATTGAATTCATGGCCCTTGGCTACGAAAATCCTCAGGTCTTCAGAGTCTTGCAAAGGAAAACAGGCAAAAGGAAAGGAAAACAAAAAAAAATTGCAAAAAAAAGTACAAAAAATTGCTCTGGCCATGAGACTTGTAATAGATTGTCTTGGTTTAGCACTGAAAAAGAAAAGATGCATCATCACTCATGTTATTACAGAGCTAGAGCACAAACATAGAACAGGCTTCTTTTCACACTGTATCATTGCTAGTAATGCAGTTTTCACCTCAGATACAGACCATCTACAGATACAGATGGTCACCTCAGATACAGACAGAAACCTCAGATACAGACGCAACTACTGACCGAGGTGAATCAGTCTATGGTGGGGTACCCCAAAATCTATGCTGCCACCATGTTTTTCTCTGGGAGACTGGTGAAAAACCCGACGGCAGCAAATCTGAATGACACTGTATGACTGTGTTTTGGCATCCATTTGAACTTGGAAAAAGTCAATGTCCAACTGCACTTATGCAAGGAGAACAACATGTATCACCCCTTTGGTCTTGCAAGGAAAGAGGACTAAAGCTCTTGCAAAGATGTAAATAGAATTCTCAGTTCAGTGCAGCAATGGACACTATAATACAAGACAGCATAAAGGGAAGTATGTAAAGCATGTAGTTCAGGCAAATTTTTTAGCATCGTAACCTAAGAGTATGATTGAACACAGCAGAAAGGGCTAGGCTTACTTAGAGATTTTACCTGCTCTGATTTGATACCAAGTAGAATGGCAAGTAATTGTATAGATTTGCAGAATAAAGCACATGGAACTAACAGTTGCAAAGCAGGAGGCAGTCAAATTGGGAAACATTTGAAGGCATGCATGTGGGCATCGTGTTATCTCCAATACAGTGCAGAAAGGATGACAAGAAAGTGAATATACTGTGAAGAGGTAAAATGAGTAAATATGCCACTGACATACAGAAAAGGTTTATAGTAAGGATGCCGGTGAAAATACGACTCAGTTTTCCAAACCCTGAAGCCAAGGTAGATTGTTCAAGATAATGCACATGACAACCTAAGTGGGAAAAAAACATTAGTCAGCTGGCAGCTATTACTAATTTTCCATCAACATACAGTTTCAAAAATCAGTAAATTATCTTACTCAGAATGGTAAAGTGCACTTTGTAATGGTGAAAGATACTTTGGTCTCAGACCTGTATACAGGTCCAGAAAAAGGATAAAAATTCTTACAAAACAGCTATGACAGTTGAAAACATTGCAAATCAAACTTATGTTAATCATACTTTTGCAACTCAATTCACAAAGTAGTTTTAGGCAATCAGATAATCATGCAAAACCTCTTAAAACCTGCTTCAGGAATAGTCAGCTACTCCAGAGCAACCAAAGAAAATCAATTTCCAGTTGATGGGCAAGGAGAAACAGTGATTTCTTGAACGGACGCAGGTAGATTCCTTTTAATCTACGCAAATAGGCACTGCAGCAGCTTAATGCAGCTACTATGAGGTTAAGTTGAAGGCCTTGAGAGCTGCTAACAAAAGACGCAGGAAGCGATTAAAGCACATAAAGTCAGAAAGTTGAAGACATCATAAGATCTTAGCTGACTGAGTTCATGCCCTACCACCAAGCTTTCCTACTGTAGTTCAAAAATGGAGAGACGCCACAGAATACGCTATCAAATAATGCTGTATTTTCGCATCTTAGCTAGATTAGGATACGGTTTTGCCAATACCAATTTAAGACTTAATTACTTTTACAAAAAGCTCTCAATACATTCCTCTCAGGAAAAAGTGCAGTTTAGTTTTATTGTTGCCTTCTCTGAATATCGTGTCATTTTAGAGAAATTCTTTTACAGTAAGATATCACAAATTAATTCCCTTTTTGTAAGATGGCTTCATTTTACAAGAAAATGGATACTATAAAATTTTATATCAAGTCAGCATCTTACCAAGAAGCTTTTGTGTGTTTTCCGAATTTGATTAATACAAGCCAAGGTCACTTCCTGAAAGAAAGATGCCTACTACTGCAGCTGCAAGCAAACTAGACTCAAAAGCTGGGGGATGGGAAGACAATACTGGAAATTGCTAGCTGTCTCGACAAATACACCAATTACAAAAGTTGAGTAAAATTTGGAATGTTTTACTACATCACTACATAAGTAACCTAATAAATAAAGTCTGAGTCTATATAATAAATGTTCCAATCAAACCAGATTTACAATGATGCACCAGCAAGCCTGAAAAAAATTACTAATTCTGAGGACCCTTTACTAAACTGCATGCAATTTCCTCGTTTTTTGTTTTGGTTTGTTTTGTTTTGTTTTGTTTTTTACTATGTATGTTTTATCATGCAGTTCATGAAGCTAGTAAGAGACTGCCCTTAAATTAACATGGGGGCCAGTCTCACACAAAGTCTCATAAGCAGTCACATGGCAATCACTTCCAATTCACTACACAGTAATAGATAATTGTCTCATAAATGGAGATCTGAAGTCTGTTGAGGACCTGTATCTTAACTTGGCCTTTGCTCAGCATGGGTACTTAGAGAATTCCAGGGACATTCGGATCAGGACACACAGGTTTTTTCCAGTGGAGAGTAAACAACACTGATATATACTGGCTTGATTATGACAGATCACAACTTTCGATTACGAACATTCTTTTACAGCAGACTTGAAACTGGCATTTAAATCACCCATTTAACTGTTGGCATGTATTTACACCCATCAATAAGGGTGGGCCCACGAGCACGAAAGAAATATACTCCATAAATCCCACTGCCTTGGCTTTGGCACATTTTGCTAGTCAGCAGATGCAGTATTTATGAGCATTTATTCATGCGTTTGCACAAGAACTAAGTTTTAGCATTAATGTCAGTAAATATATTTTTTTACAGTGGAAATGTTACACTTTTAAAAATGTAGATTCATATTCTGAGAAAGTGTTTGAGTGCTGTGGGGAGAGAGTAAGAGGGAAGGCATCTAAGCATTACAGGGTTTCATACTGTGTGAGTCTATGTAGACTCACACAAACTGGCATTAAGGGGAGTTAAATGCCTGGCGTCTCAAGAATGCTTTTGAGAATCCTACTTACTATCTTTTTCCATCATGCTACTAAAATAGATTCTTTTTTAAATTTATGGAAAAACATGCATCCTCTTTGTTTTTAGGATTAGACCTTGGTATTTGCTGATCTAATAATAATTAAAGGCCTGTTAATTAAGTTAATGAGTTTTGGTATAATTAGACTCTCAGATTTGAGAGTAAAAGATCAGAAACTACTAAAACCAAAATAAGCTACTGAAGAAAGGAAATCAAAATAATTCATATTTTCCAGGCATAGCGTAAGTGATTATATGTGATTTTTTTAATGAAAAGGAATAAGTACAGTTACTTAATACGAGGGTGACATTCCTAAACCCCGACTCGTCCTTGAAATATGGAAATTTTTCAAGCTCAGTGCTGTAATTAAAATCTGATTAAGTCTGAGTATACGCAGGTACACTTCGTTTGGCTGCAAGAGGCAGTCATTTAGTTCAACAAAAATGCTTGCCATTCAATATTTGAACCAAAATCAGTAGTCTACCTATGTTATACCAACAGTTTTGAGCACCCCATTAATTAGGATCCCCTTTCCTCTTTTTCATATTACTTACCGTATTTCATTCATAGCGAACAGAGCTTACTAGAGTACCTTGAGTGAAACTGCAAAATAAGGATAGAACAGAATCGCCCCCTCAAAGCAGGTGAATTAATCTTTCTGACAATACTGTCAGGTTATCACAGAGCTGTCTGCTACAATTTACTGCTCAAAACAAAGCTGTAGTGGTATTGTGCTTGTCTCTGGTCAAATAAAATCTTAGATTTAAGGGCTCAATTATTTAGAAATTAAGCAAGGTGGAATAATAAAAAGGAAAAGCCCAAAGGTTGGTATCTTTGCTCAATGCTACATCAAACAGAGTAGTACCACACAGAGAGGTATTAGAGACTGGAGAATCACAGAGTCTCCTCCAAGGTCTACAAGAAAAGAGCATGAGGGAAGCTTTACTACCTGCAACAAGTTAAATTTCAGTTTATAAATAGTGACTGAACACAGGAACCACTTTCAGATAGCCTATGAAATCCCTGTCCTGAGAGACTTTTAATACTTGACTGAACAAAATCTTGACCAACCAGCAGTAACTTTGCTCATGGTGTTTGGATGGATGCTAGTACAATCATGCAATGAGTTTCAGTGAAACACTGTCATCAGGGAATTATGGACTACAGGAATTATGTACTCTGTACTACTACTACTACAGAGATAAACTGGGATGGAGTACATAAGATCCTGAGGTAAACCATTATAACAATGGGCCACTAAGACAGGAAAGTAACATTACGATTGATCCTACTTTGTTTAAGATGTATTACCACATTCTTTTTGGTTCTGATTTAAGAGATGTGTTTTATTAATATCATGTACGCTTTAGATTTTGCATACATACATCAACAGTCCCATCTTTACTGGACACAGAGTATGTAATCCTAACTACAACATTCATTCCTACCATCAAGGATCTTTTCTCCCTCCCATTTATGAGAAAAAAAGGCAGACTTTTGAATAAGGCTCTCAGTGCCCCCTGAATTTTTTTCGGTCCAAATTTTTCTGTTCTTTACAAGGAATTTCCATTGTATAAAAACCTTATGCTTCTAGTTTTTCTAATGTTCTGTGAAAGACGTAGCATCTTCACTTTCATTAAGAAAGCATTTTTCAACAAATCTCACGTTAAGCTCCCAAGGATTCCTCAAGCTGGCATAAAGTCAGTCTCATGCATGAAAAGTTTTTATACAAATGCCCCCTTCTCAAACACTAACATTTATCTGCAGAGCTCTTCAAAACTACGTTATCGACATTAGCATATAAATTCCAAGTAATTTTAGGAAGATTAGCAGCCGTTCTGGAAGTTAGTATGAGAGGTCAATGACTACCAAAACCAGATGGGATGATACCCTTCCTCTTCTAGTGCCAAAAGCATTTATAATGTCTTCAGATCCAGTTCCTTCCTTATTTACAGATAAATGGCTAAGCAGTTGCACAGTTTCACATTGTCAGGAAGCAAATTTTATATCTTCTCATATAGTGCACTGGTGGAAATGCCAGGACAGAGCTGTAGATTTTTTTATTATTACTTTTTCCTTATGTGCATTTTTTCTTTAGTTCCCATAGAAGTAGACCGACTGAACTGTACCTAATGTTCAAGAAAGCCCTGAGCTGAAGATTGTTTGATCTTTAAAGTTAGTATTCAGCCACATCTCTGCACTGAAAAGTTGTCATATTAGCATTCGATAAACAAACAAAACAAAGTAACTAACTGAGGAGCACACGGTCATGCATTTATGCCATGCAATTGGAGAAGATTGGCTATGAAGCATGATCCATACAATGTTTTTTCTTATCAGTAAATGCCGAGTGGTATTCATCCACTGAATGACCCTCTGCTACAGTACATCCCACACAGTGTGGGAAATTATGCTTAGGTACACTGCAGTCAGAAGTTTACATTCTTGGGCCCTGTCAAAATTATTAAGAGAAAAGTTACTAGTAATTGTCTCTGGGCATAGAATAGCTTGTCTTTTCGAAGTCTAGAAAGTATTTTTCAGGGTAAAATACAGTCCACTGAAAGTTCAAAAAGCTACAAAGCCTTACCTGCTCCTGAGCTTTCATCACTACGAAGACTTGTTAGATTCTCATACAGATGAAGCCTATAAGTAAAACTGTACAAACAATAACAAGATCATCACAGCACACCATGGAGGGAACACAAGAAGAGAGCATACAAAACTTAAGCCTCATACCATTAATCCTCTTGAAGCATAAAATTGATGTGAGCTTTTTTTTTATTGAAAGTAGATTTATGGCAGAGAATACGTTCAGACAAGTGCCTGCATCCAGTCGGGACCAAAAGTTATTTATCACTTGTCTCCACCCCATAGTATTTACCTCAATGTGTCATCTGTCCGGAAAACATGGCTTAGGAACTGTAATGTTTTGATGAGCACAGCTATCTGAAAAAACCCACAAATTCTCCTTTGAGGAAATCATTCTCCGAAGGTTTGCCTTCGACTATCTGCTTTCATTTTCTTCATTTTACTTTAACCCTACCTTATTCTAACCAAGTCAGCTCACCTGAACTCTATTTCAGGGCACCTGCTATACTGCAGAGCATAGAGGTTGAACTTGCACCGAGGAAGGAGGTGCTTCCTTTCTTGAGACCAAAATGCCACTGAATAGAATGTCCAGACAAGTTTTCAGTTTCACTACTCTCCAGCAACAGGTATAGAAGCTGACATATCTATCTAATCCAGTATTGAAGGCTAAATTCCTTACCCCAGAAGCTATGATCAAACCTCAAACAAAAATACTGAACAGTGATTTGCATTCTATCTGCACTGAGCCCAGAACAGATACAGCTAAGAAATCCTATTTCACCATCAGTCTTTCAAAATAACGTTAATACTTTCGGTTACTCCAGGAAGAAGAATACTCAAGTACCAGTAACAGAGAGAATTAAAAAGCAAAGGCAGATACAGACACACAAAGATACTAGCACTCTATCCCACCTCCTAGGAGGAACATCCTTTAATGGTCCAAGTATTCCCCAAAGGCTTAATAGTGTTAGATACCATGATACATACTGAAGCCAGATCATATGCATTTCCTCAAATTTAAGTGAGGTGGAAGATACCAGTCTGTATACCATATTAATACAGAACATGAAAAAAAAACACAAAAAAACAACAAACAAACAAACAAACAAACAAACCAACCACTACCTTTACTTTTTCTAAGGAAATAATTTTCTCCCTTTTTAAACTCCCAAAATAGCAATAGTTTATGATAATTGACACAGAGAAAACAAAGCAGTTGTGACAGAAAACTTACCTAGCACAGTACTTGCTACAGCAGAAGCCAGTAGGAATGCCTAAAAAGAAAAAGCATATGAATGTATTTAAGCATACTCTCAAACTTTACCATCTACTGTTCAGGAATTTCCTTGTTCAAAAGGAATGACTCTCCTAGCTGGTGGATATTCTGTGACACTCCATTCTGTAGTTAAGCTCTACACTATCTGAAAGTGTCCTTTTTTATTTTTAACACTGTCATCTGATAATAAGGAGAGTAAGTGAAGTGAGTGGAGAAGAAAACACTTTCTTCCTGTTGATTTTCCATTACACTTCTGGTTTTGTATAGATCGGCCTCATACTGTAAGGCCAACATTAAAGAAAAAAAAAAAAAAAAAAAGGAGAGAAACGCTGGAAATTTTGTGTCTCATTAAAAATGCAGAGAAACATAGTCCATTATAACTCTCTGATACTGCATCCAGCAAAAATACTTATATTCAAGAGGAAAGCATAGCATGACTGTATAATAATGTAGTATTTTCAATTTTCTAACCTTTTTCTTCACTGACAATGCTCAAATTTTGGAACCCTACTTAGCACTGGTCTGTCATTTTAACAGATGAATTAATTCAGACTTATTTTTTATTTTACTGAGTGGAGGAAAACTGAACAAAGATCTATTGGCTATAGCATACCCTCTTCTTCCCTTGGTAAAACACTAGGAATAAAGACCAAAGCATCACTGGAGTAAGGACAAGTCTCCTAAACCAAGTGGTAGAGATATGTCCAGTCCCTGAAAAGAAAGTTCTCTTAAGTCACTGTGGCTTCTTCTTCAGTGAGCACTCTGATTGGAATTACTGCCCGTAGTTACCAAATCTATATTTCTAGAGGACAAGAATAAAATATCAGAGGTAACCAAACCACACTAGAACCTACTACCAGAACAAGAAGCATTTGAGTTTTTTGTAATTTAATTTGACCAAATCTGAATGCATTAAGCGTTCGCTCAGTGCGGAACTGTTTTAATTGCAGAACTGCAATAAGCAGAATAAAGAGAAATGTAAAACCAAGCTCAAAGAACACTGGAACCTCTGTAAGGCTGTAGCATCTAGCATTATAGTGAAGTATCTCATCTGCCACCCTAGCTTTATGCAAAGCCCAAATAAACAAAGTAAGTTGGTTCTAGGCTTTGACAATAAACACATTTCAGTCATCTTATATCTTCAGCAATACGTTTTTGCCTTCAGGAAGAAAAAGTCTCACTGAGACTTAGAAATCCCATCTCAAGGTTTAACTTGCATCAAGTTTGTAAAGTAACACATTTATATAAGATCTCCAAAAGGTATACAAAGCAAGGTCCGAAATTTCAGTAGTTTTAATCAGTGAGCAACCAATTAATACACCATTCCCAGTACAATCCTTTCATAAGCTAGAAAGGATAATACGGTTCATGTCAAGTTCAAGATACTCTACTTTTAACTCTAGTCATTAGCATTCTCATTAGCAGTAACTTAATATGTGAGAAAGGATTACGAGCAGTCAGGAAGTCAAATGTTGAAATTTTTATGTAATTATTAAAAAAAAAAAAAAAGAAAAAGAAAAAAAGAAGAAAAAAAAAGTAGCCCAACAAAGAGAGGTGACAGAAAAGGAAGCACAATGGCCCTGACGTGGCTGGAGAGCTGTGGAAATGTACTATGCTGTCTTAAAAAGACAAAATTACATTAACATGACTTTGAAGGGTCCATGTTTTATATTTTCAATTAATACTAGAAAGGCAAGTGTTTGTTGTGATGTTGCTTACTTTTTACACAATACAGCAGCTTAGCTCCCACCCTGGCATTAAAGAAAACAAAAACCTCAAGCGAATGTATGAAGGATTCTTTAGGCCCTACCCCAAAACAGAGCAAATCAACAATAAATATCTGTAGTGACAGAAAGACAAGACACATTGCAAGTACAGAGTCCTCTACACCTTGGAGAAAAAAGGTCAGGTGTGGTGGTGTGTTTTTAGCTTTGATATGTTTTTAGTAATTGTTTAGTTTTTGTATAATGGTTTGTTCTCTGTACCTCTGTCCCAAAACTCCCAATGGTTTTTTCCCTGAAGTCTTTGGTGTCAGTCAAACCCCCCCCACACCCCCTGGGGCCTTGTCAGTCACCCAAAGGGCATCCCCTTGTTCTGGAAACTTCGGAAAAGCCTGTGGGGAGATTGGTCAGTCCCAGACCCCTATCCCACCTGTCTATTCCCAATAGTAATAGTTTTTGTCTGTCTTGTCTTGTACCATCCTTTGAATCCTCCTTATTGGAGCAATCCTTATCTTGTTGAAAGAAACACCCCCCCCATAAAATACCGGAGCAGAGGCCCCTCAGGGCCCTGCTGCAAGAAACCCACCAGGTCAGGACCTCCTGGCTTGGCTGCGTCTCTCCAACTATGAAACAATAAAACCTCTATAACCCAGGCAGCAGGGTCATTCATCTCTTTCCAAACCTCACTCCGCTGTCTCAGGGGAACGTCTCTAGCCTCAAAAGAGCCCACTAAGAGTCCCGTGTGGCACCGTGGCCACCTGAAGGGATCTCCCTTCGCAGCTGGTGCTAGGGTGAGTTAGGCAGCGGAGAAAAAGGCACCAGAAGCCACAGTCAGGCAGCTTTTAGTAAACAAGAGCAACTTACACAGAAAAGAGCTTTAAGGTAGACAAATGAGGTTGAACCTGTAGATCCCTTCCGTTTGATTTTCACCATTGGATCTAAAACTACAATAATTTAAAAAATAACCATTAAATAGTCTTTAAATTTAACTCTTTTACAAAAGATGTGTTTCCTAATATCTTTCTTCCTTTGTCTATTAAAGATAGGATAATTAAGATTTCTAGCTTAGCAGCATACAGTCCTTTCTGGAAAAGTTGGTCTACAATTGCCATCGGATGCAAAAAAAAAAAAAAATACATTGTCACCTAGCAGTCATTACAAATATGAACAGTTAACACACTGTAAAACAAGAAACAAGTAATATAATCAGTAGCTGATACCCAGCATCAGAGTGGTTTACGTACAGTCCTGCATAAGAGAATTTATTTCTTGACAATTGATTTTCAGCAAGCACTTGTTCACCAAATAGTTTGTAGTGTCAGTCAGAAAATGATTCCTAACTGAAATTCCAGCAATAAAAGCATGCCTGCATGTTATTAAAAGAAACAGTGGAAAATTTCTCAGGCCGACATCCAGAATGTCTGTGGCTCATTTTCATATTTGTCTTCTTGCAAAGCATTTACTAAACCAGACCCTAAAAGCTAAAAGCGTTTTTTTTCTTTTTTTTTTTTGGTTGGTTTGTCAGTTCCTTGGTTGGTTTGGGGGGGTTGTTTGTTTGTTTTTGGTTTGTTTTTTGGTGGTGGGTGGGGTTTTTTTGGGTGAAGCCTGGAAATTTCCACTGGTTTTAAAGAGCTTTTTAAAAAGCTCTCTCAAATATACTGCTCAAACAACCTTCCACTTCTGCCTAGACAGACTCTTTAGTTCAAAACAAAAATTTCATTGCTATAAAGCAGAGCTAAGATAAGAGGGAAAGAAAAAAATTTGCTTATATACCAAAAGTTTGCTTGGCCAATCTGAACTATTATGATACTGTGTATTTATCTTGATAAAGGTCACTTGAGCTACAGGGACATTGATGGGTAAGAGAAGACAAGGCAGTTGATAAAGCTACCTTGTAGCTGTACATTTGAACAGAAATTGCAGTGGATGACAGTGCAAGCTATTCTGTTCCTATCAAGTGATGATTCTCTTTCAACTTTCTCGAATTTGCACTTATTTTCCATTGTTCCTGAATCCCACTCATTGTCCCTGTTACCTGCTTATTGTCTCTCACACAGCCAATACAAATCTGGCAAGTTTGCTAGCATTAGTTCTATCCCTCACCACTACAAACCTTATTCATCAGCCTCGAACATACACCACCAAAGATTAGGGGGTTCAACAGAAAACCTACAGTTGTAATACAAAAGTCTTTGAAAGCTACTTCAGCCAGGGAAGATGTTTTCTCAGTTTTCTGTGCACTGATTAGAGAATCCTTTTAAAGGGGGAATCAAATGTACATTTTAGGTTAACAGGAGATACTGGCTTTGTTCTATTTTAATCAAGTGAACAACAGTCTTGCTTTTGTTGCCATTAGCACTATCTTTGAATCTATAACTAGATAAATACTTGAAATAATGATTAGGAGGGGATTCTTTCAATTACTACCTAAGAACATTAAACAATATGCTGACTAAAGTCCTGCCCACTGACCCAGAGGTCTCTACTCTGAACATGAAAAAGGCGGTCACAGAAGATAAAATCAGGACAGTACTATAACGAAAGACACTGCTATGCCTGCTCTAGTTCATTGCAGCAGCAAAGATGGACCAAGCACAAAAAGAACTCCAAACCACGTCATAATTCCCTATTTCCACCTAACCTCTCTAGCCCAGCCTTTATGGGGAAAGAAAAATTATTATAGGGGAAGATGTCTGAAAAGCCCATTCAAATCACTGGCAAAGAAATTGCAAATCTTTGTTTGAAATCATCTCCTTAAGATGTAAGCTGCCAATAATAGAAAACCATTTTAAAGTTGTCATTATTATTACAAGAAATTAATTTTTGAACCTTTACTAGTTCTTCCATAAGATTCAAAAAACCCAATGTAGCATTTGCATATACTGATGGTTTATGCGCACACACAGAGACGTGTATGCTCCTAATATCTGCCTAAAAGCTTTTAGAAAAAGTTTATCCACACAGACTGTGTTAGCTGCTACACCCCCTAGACACACATAGCAGCAAAAAGCAGGTAGCACAGCTCACCTTTTTCTGTGACTTACTAGCCTCCAGAGAACGTGATGAAAAAGCCCAGCAATGTTAAAATGTTAATATACACTATAGGGCAATCGGCAAAGTGTCAGAATTACAAACTGAGCACACAAAGCAAAGCCAGAGGAATGCTATCTTTGATTTAAGATTTATTTAGTTCTTTGGACTCACACAGAAGGAACCAGAGAACTGTTCTCCTGACTGACTGTTCTGAACAATCGTTTCCCCAAAACACTGGAGAGAAATGTATTTCACTGGGTTTTTTGCAAGCAAATTGTTTAGTTCCATCTTTTGCTTAACCTGTCCGTTAAAAGATACGGCAACAAAAGCCACCCAACCCAATCCCCGTTCCATTACCTGTTCAATCACTTTGGGATGTTTCAGTGAGGCAGGGCATTCTGTTATGAGACACGCTGCACACAAAAGACTAAAAATCCTTCATGAGATTGAAGGCAAGGTCATTTTGTTTCACATTTCAAAAATCAGTTTATTGATAACTATAAATTTTAAAAGTCACCAATTAAGTCTTATTAAAGTAACAGAATACACCTGAAATATACCTCCCATTTATATGATGCACAAAAGAGTTTGATTTGCTTTCACTCAACTAAATGCAACCTAGAAAAATCAGAGTGAGTAGAAATACATTCCATAGCAGATTTAAATCAGTAGCCGTTAAATTCTTTTACAATTGCTTCTTTCCTAAAACGCTCCATCTAGAAACATCAATAGATCTAGCCGGGGGAAAACAAATTAAAAAATTACACAGGCAGGCTGCCCCAGCACTGAGGTTAGATATTCTTCATCACCTTCTCATATCCTTGGCAGAAAGGATATTATTCCTCCCCTCCCATTCTCCTCCATTTTTTAAAATTATTAAAAGAAGTCAGAAGAATATTTAAGATATTTCTAAATACTCAAAAAATTGGAACACGAAATGCAGAAGATGCTGAATGATACAGTCGTTTAAGATCACCTTTTCTAGAGAGACTCATTTAAATGCAAGAGCTGAAGTGCAGTGTCAGACTGTAGTGTCCAATACCTTTTCACACACTACAAATGGTTTAATTTCGCAGGCAAATACAATCAAATCACCTTTTCTTTCCCGGAGCTCTTGAAAAATAAAAACATTCCCCTCCCCCCATGAAACTGTATAACAGATTAATCTTGAAGGTTTTGTGATTGTGGTTTCCTGTCCATTATTAATAAAAAAAATCCACCATGATCAAAAGATAAGGTTCCATTGTAAAAGACATTTGTTTCTTTCTAATCTGCATTTCGTCTTAGGTATACGTTAGGGTATACATCACCAATACAATGCAAAAAAACAACAAGAAAAACTGCAAATGAACAAACAAACCCCCCAAAAATTGGTAATTAGGCGATGCAAAACTTTTAAGTTAGTAAATCCAAAGCCAGGATGAACAAGGGCCTCAAATGAACGGTTAAAAGAAAAACGAAGCCACAGGAGAGCCCAAAATGCACACAAGTCATATTCTAAATAAAAGCAGACAGGCAACAACACACCGTACAGGAGAGGTACCTAACGTGAGGCTGAATGCTGGGTTTATTTTGTCTATCACTTCCAGTGTCCCACAGCCTCTGCCTTCACATGTCAGCAGTGAATCCACCAAATCCACTGGTATTAGTTTGAAAAAAAAATTACAGTAGTAGTAACAGAGCTGAAGGAAATTCTTGATAACAGTGAGTTGAATGGTGAGCCCATTGTAACAGCAGTTAACAGTAAAGAAAACCACTGCATCCTATAACACAGGATCTTGTTTAAAAAACAAAAGTAACAAAACTGAAATAAAACAAAAAGCCGAAACTCCCCCCAAAGCACTCAATTTTGTCTGTTTCCTCTAAACTGAAGCTTTTATTCTCTGGTTTTCATTCATATACTATCTGTTTTTATGAAGCTATTATTTTATATTCAGAACGTACAACTTCGTTTCATGTGAAACTGAAGATTTTAAGATGGAACTATTCCATGAGAAACTATTTATTTTTACCATAGTCATGACAGAATTTTAAGGTTATTGTAAGAATCCATTTTAACTGTATTCCAGATACCATATACTAGATATTGCCATCCCTTACATTTTCAGATTTCCTTTTGTTTTGTCTTGTTATTCCAGTAGAATCCAAAATACTAGTTTCTGTTAACTTCTATCTAAAAGAGGAAGAGGATACTGAGGATTCAAATGAGTCTTAAAATGAGCTGACAAATTGAGAAGCTTTGCTTTTAGGAGAAAACTTGACCGTGTTCAGGAGTAGGAGCAGAAACCACAAGCAAAACCAATGTTAGAACCAAAGAAAGAGAATTGTGGGAATTATCTCAATCTCACGGTACATTCTAACTCATCATCACCCTATCCACGTCCCAGAAACACTAATGCCTAAAGTGGCGCGCGACGTCGGGGGTGTGTGTGTGTGGGGAATGTCATCTCCACTCTTTAACAATACAGTTTCATTACAGCTACGAAGCAGAAATGGCTAAGAGGCATGGAAATGAACCTTTCAGTTGCAGTATTTTTCATCCCGTTTCTTATTACCAGAGATAAGGAGACAAGAGAAGCCAGCTCTAAAACTTACCGAGGCTACAGGATGACCAGGAGAATGCGGATATCAAGGTCTTTGGAACCGCCTCGGTACCAGATAAACCCAGATGAATGCCAGAGAGGGCCATTGTAACCGAGGTATTTCACCACACCTCGCCTCTCCTCAGACCGAGAAACCGTGGGTCAGACGATTCTAAAGCCAAGTCCACAGCGACCTCAGGTCTCTTTGTATTTTACGAGGAACCTCCACTCTAAGTCACCACACTTAGATAAAGGAAGCCTTCAGTCCATGCAGCAATTCCCTGCCACTGCCCCAATAATGCCCCTCCAAAACTCAGTCACCAGTAAAGTTACAATAGCTAGAAAGAGGTAAAAACAGCCACACATTGCCCAGCGAATCCCCTCATCTCCAGCCCTGGGAATACTTCTCGCGTACACAACCCATCTACGCTCTCCTTCCTCCTCCCCTCAGGGAGCCACGTTCATATTGCGGAGGGGGCCGAGAGACAGAAAAGAGCCGCCCCCCAGGGCCACCCCCAAGCTTCTCCTTCCCCGGCAAGGGGCAGCGCTCCCTCCGCCATCGCAGTCCCACCCCAGCACGAGAAGCAGGGGTACGCGAACTAGAATTCCCCTGTCTCCAGTCTTTACTTACTCCCTCCCTCCCTCCCTCCAAACCCCACTCACCTGGGAAATGAGCCAAAGCTCAGCTACACCTCCATCTCCCCTGCACTCAACCCCACACCGCCATTTTCCTCACTGCCGGGATTTAAATCCGGACCGGAGCGGAGTCACCAGGCTGCATGAGGCATTGTGGGACCTGTAGTGCGGCTCCGCGCGGGCGTTCACGGGACCCACACCCCTCGGCATGGGACCTCATGGTACTTGTAGTCCGCGCCGGGCTCGCTCTCGGAGCCGTCGGGCCCAGCCTGGCGCCACAGAGCTCCGGTGTCGCCTCTGCATCGCCGCGGTCTCTGCAATAGGGTGGGCTCAAAGCGGGAGGAGGAGGCGGTCCCACGGGAAGCTGCCTGTGCCGTGCACCCCGCGACGCGTTCCCGCGGCACTTGCTGTGTGCTCCCAGAGGTCACAAAATGCCGCATCTGTATCATAAGGAGCGCCCTCGAGTTCAAAATACAGTGCGGTACTGGCCCTGGGTCAGGCGATGTCCCCCTGTTTCTGCTGAGCTCCAGCTGTGGGTTCTGATTGTATCTCTGGTCCTGCACTGACGGTTCTAAGGCAGTTGTGGTTCTTGTTTTGTTTGCGTGCAGTGTGTGTTTGCGCATGTTGGAGCTGCTCTCCCTGTGGCTGCAGTCGTGAGAGAACAGGATAAAAAAATCGTTTTTCATGTTACTCTTGAAATTTTCACGATCTGCATTGAGCTACCGTCACCACGCCGGTGAGACGTGCAGCACCATCGCGAGGGCTGGCTCGTCTGGCGGCTCGTCCCTGGAGAGTAAATATTGTCTGGCGAGTCTCTTGATGTGTCTGAGCTAATGCTGTCCTGTCACCAAGTCACCTCATTGTGATTTAAACTGTCCCAGTGAGATGAAAGTACACATGGAACTACAGAATGCCTGTGGGAAGCTTCATTGCTCCCAAACGATTGGTTTAGGGATGTCCAGCTTCTGAACTGCACGAATAATTCAGATTCCCGCAGAAACCTGCTGGGCTAGGACTATCAGGAAAGTGGCATCTTCACTGTCGGCTTAATAGTTATTTTCCTTGGAGGTGTCAAGATCAGAACAAAATGGTATTCATGCCCCACTTGCAAGGCACAGAGCAGGATAAGTGGTGTAACTGTGTATTTTTTTTCCTACTCTCTGCACGCTCTCAAGGATGCCTCAGACTTCTGTGGCTCATGGCAATTTAATCTGTGTGTAATAGCTTCCCATGACTGTCTGTGCAGCTGGGGCAGTCGACGGGTGTCCCGTAGGAGGGACCTCAGGCTGGAAAAGCCCTTTGAGACCATCAGGGCTGCCCCAGCACTGCCAGGGCCACCCTTTACCCATGTCCCCAAGTGCTATACCAGGAACCACCCACTGACACAAATTGGGCTGGGGGCTGCTGACACTGATAGCATCACTGCTCACTGGCAGGCAGGCTGAGGGGTCCCAGAGGGGCTCCAAAACCCCTGGCCTTCCCAGGCAGGGTGGATGGTGTGGAGAACACAGGGTGTGGGGAGGAAGAGCCCAAAGCCAGACTCGGGATCATTTCCTTGCAGTTCAGGGAACCTATGCCCCAAGCACATCTGACTCCACTGTACTTGACACCTTTTTGTAGGTATAGGTTTTTATGAACTTGGAAGCAGTTTTTGGGATCTGCCAGTGAATTCAGTGAATTGTTCCAAACCAGAGACCTTTCTGTTGACCTAAAAGTAGCTTTTGAATCCTGGAACCACAGGGTTTGTGGTATTTTACAGTAGCAGAGTGAGACCCAATAGATTATCCTGTTCAGCAACACAGGTGCCCACGAGGGCTGTCAGCTGGGACAGCCCTCCATGTCGTCTGTTTTCCTCCCTCAGAGAAGGAGAAACCACTTGGCTTTGCTATGCAGGTTCACCGAGGCTGTGAATTGTAATCCAGAGCATCTTCAGGCTCCTGGTGCTTGGGGCCTCGGTCTTTGGTGTGCAGAACACACTCTGATCTGTCCAACTTGGATTTGGATGCACATTTCCAGAGTTACTTGGTCTGGGAGGAGGCCAAGAGGGTGGTGGGAAGAGCGAAATTTCTCCCAGGCCTGAATACCTTCAAGGCAAGGATGGTTTTTAAATCTGTGTTGTCTTTTTGTTTCCCAGCCCAGGGCTAAGTCGGTGTTCCCTGAATTGGATGCAGAGTTAGGAAGTCCAAAGGATCATGGCAGCACTGAAAAAGTCAGGATAAAACAGTTCTTGGGAAAGTCAACTTTCTAAAACATTTGTCAAGATGAAATCATACAGGAGTGACCTTGGCAGAAAAGCCTGGTAAAGGAAATCTGATAGAAATTTCAGAGCGAAACTTCAGCTTTAGAGCTAGCCTGAACACAAGGATGGAAAGCAAGTCATGGAATTCTGAGACTGTAAAAGCATATATAACGTGAAGAAAAACATAGTACCTACGGGAGAGAAAAACCAGGAAAAGACTGACATCAAAGAACATTAAATTCATTTGTGCCATGCTTTAGTATAAAGAGCATAATGTCTGAAAGGATAGCATGATAAAAAAAGACCAAGTAGTCTCTGTTTTCCCGGGGGCTCCCATTATCAACAAGGATCTCTGCACACTGACCATGTTTCTGGTGGACTTCTACAGAGAAACCATTAAGTTGTTCATCCTAATTCTCCCTCTATGGATTTTTTCATGTTTTCTTTATTCCTTTTTTTCCCCCTACTCTTTCTTACCCTGAGTACATCGAAGTTTTGCTATTTGCAAAAAAGAAGTTGAAAAATTACATCCATGCCCACTGGACGTCTGGATAGAATTGAGAGTGCGGTTAGCAAAACCTTTGTATTTTCTGCTGAATTAAAAAACCTGAGCTGAGAAATCTGTGAACACCATGGTGCCTTTTTTTTTTTTCAATGCCCTAACAAGTCTCATTCTACCCATGTACAGAATTACCATCAGTAACTTGATGTTGAGGTGTATTTCTGAGGTAGCAATAAAACAAAGTAGGCATTTTATTTTATAACTCTTCAAATGTCATTGTTAATTAACAAAGAAATCCAAAAGAAAGCAAACCAAAATAGCAAAACAAAACAAAACCCCCCACAAACGACCCCCCTAAAAACTACAGAGAAGATATGCCAAAATAAATTTAATAAAAATTAAATCTTGGCTCCTTAGAAAACAAGGCTAATTTAATTCTAATGCATTGTGGTTCTGATGTGTTAGGCTAATGAATTCATATAGTTTAAAATATCATTTAAATAAGAAACAAACATGAATTTTAAAAGTAAGTGCAAAAATAGAGAAATACAAATAACAGAAATAGAAATACAAAATATAAAAAATAATATCAATTATACAAATAAATACAATAGAGATGGCGTGTTACCTATGCTATAATAGATATGCAATACACTTAATGCACTAGACATAAAAGATAAATGATAATGATTAATATAAAAATAATAAATATAAAAATATTGGAATATAGATTTTTAAAAAGTCATTTTTGGTTTGAATTTGATTAGAGGCAGGGTTTTTTTAGTTGTAATTGGGGACCTTTGGGCGCATTTATTTTAGAGGATTTTTGGAAACATTCCTTTTGCTTCTGCTCTCTGCTGGTCCTCAAGTCCCGAGCTGAGCTTGAGGCAACTGCTGCCACCTTGAATACCACTACCAAAGGTACCAAATGAATGTTGGTAAATGAGGCGTTATTCAGCACCATATCCACCGAATTCTGTGAATACCCAGGAAAATTGGCTAAGTGTTTAACTCCCATAATTCATCTCTTTGTAAAGTTCAATTTACTGCATTTTAAATGAGATAAATGCCATGAAAACCTAAGTCCTGGCCTACCTGCTGTTCCTTGGACACAATGGGGCAGTTCTTTGCTGCCTTGGCATGTGTGGGTGTCCATCCCAGGTGAGCTTCCCACTGAAGTAGGATTTGTTTCCAAGCAAAACGGGATTGTCTAGAAAACCTTATTTTCTGGGAAGCACTGGGTTTGTTTTCGCTGTCCCTGCATAATCCAGGATGCTCCCGGAGCTGTGTTGGACAGTGGCATGAGAAGACAGCTACATTTATGTAATGTTGTATTTTATTTTTACTTTTCATTTTAACCTTTTTTATTTTTGCATTTTATTTTTAAAATTTTTTCATGCTCTTTTATGGTATTGTGTTTTAATTTTTCATGGGGTTTTTTTGTATTTTAAAAAAGGTTTTCTATTTTATTTCTTCTACTACTTTTTTTTTGTTGTTTTGATTTTGAATTTTATTTTTTATTTTTTTCTTTATTTTAAAATTAGTTTTAAAGTGTTGTAAATTCTTTTTTATTTTGTATTGATTAAAATTCTTTTTCTTTTATTATTTTCATTTTTACTTGATTTTTTTACTACTTTTAAATTTTGTTTTAAAAGTTTTATTTTATGTCTTATTTGATTTTTTTT